>JBBDGP010001149.1:0-139663 GCA_037952835.1 Lithobates septentrionalis | reverse complement strand
CTGGATGGAGGGGTGTTGGTCCTGGATGGAGGGGTGGTGGTCCTGGATGGAGGGGTTTTGGTCTGGATGGAGGGGTGTTGGTCCTGGATGGAGGGGTTTTGGTTCTGGATGGAGGGGTGTTGGTCTGGATGGAGGGGTGTTGGTCCTGGATGGAGGGGTGTTGGTCCTGGATGGAGGGGTGTTGGTCCTGGATGGAGGGGTGTTGGTCCTGGATGGAGGGGTGTTGGTCCTGGAAGGAGGGGTGTTGGTCCTGGATGGAGGGGTGTTGGTCCTGGATGGAGGGGTGTTGGTCCTGGAAGGAGGGGTGTTGGTCCTGGATGGAGGGGTGTTGATTCTGGATGGAGGGGTGTTGGTCCTGGAAGGAGGGGTGTTGGTCCTGGATGGAGGGGTGTTGGTCCTGGATGGAGGGGTGTTGATTCTGGATGGAGGGGTGTTGGTCCTGGAAGGAGGGGTGTTGGCCCTGGATGGAGGGGTGTTGGTCCTGGATGGAGGGGTGTTGGTCCTGGATGGAGGGGTGTTGGTCCTGGATGGAGGGGTTTTGGTCCTGGATGGAGGGGTGTTGGTCCTGGATGGAGGGGTGTTGGTCCTGGATGGAGGGGTGTTGGTCCTGGATGGAGGGGTGTTGGTCTTGGAAGGAGGGGTGTTGGTCCTGGATGGAGGGGTGTTGGTCCTGGAAGGAGGGGTGTTGGTCCTGGATGGAGGGGTGTTGGTCCTGGATGGAGGGGTGTTGGTCCTGGATGGAGGGGTGTTGGTCCTGGATGGAGGGGTGTTGGTCCTGGATGGAGGGGTGTTGGTCCTGGATGGAGGGGTGTTGGTCCTGGATGGAGGGGTTTTGGTCCTGGATGGAGGGGTGTTGGTCCTGGAAGGAGGGGTGTTGGTCCTGGATGGAGGGGTGTTGGTCCTGGATGGAGGGGTGTTGGTCCTGGATGGAGGGGTGTTGGTCCTGGATGGAGGGGTGTTGGTCCTGGATGGAGGGGTGTTGGTCCTGGATGGAGGGGTGTTGATTCTGGATGGAGGGGTGTTGGTCCTGGATGGAGGGGTGTTGGTCCTGGATGGAGGGGTGTTGGTCCTGGATGGAGGGGTGTTGGTCCTGGATGGAGGGGTGTTGGTCCTGGATGGAGGGGTTTTGGTCCTGGATGGAGGGGTGTTGATTCTGGATGGAGGGGTGTTGGTCCTGGATGGAGGGGTGTTGGTCCTGGAAGGAGGGGTGTTGGTCCTGGAAGGAGGGGTGTTGGTCCTGGATGGAGGGGTGTTGGTCCTGGAAGGAGGGGTGTTGGTCCTGGATGGAGGGGTTTTGGTCCTGGATGGAGGGGTGTTGGTCCTGGAAGGAGGGGTGTTGGTCCTGGAAGGAGGGGTGTTGGTCCTGGATGGAGGGGTGTTGGTCCTGGAAGGAGGGGTGTTGGTCCTGGATGGAGGGGTGTTGGTCCTGGATGGAGGGGTGTTGGTCCTGGATGGAGGGGTTTTGGTCCTGGATGGAGGGGTGTTGGTCCTGGAAGGAGGGGTGTTGGTCCTGGATGGAGGGGTGTTGGTCCTGGATGGAGGGGTTTTGGTCCTGGATGGAGGGGTGTTGGTCCTGGATGGAGGGGTGTTGGTCCTGGATGGAGGGGTGTTGGTCCTGGAAGGAGGGGTGTTGGTCCTGGATGGAGGGGTGTTGGTCCTGGATGGAGGGGTGTTGGTCCTGGATGGAGGGGTGTTGGTCCTGGATGGAGGGGTGTTGGTCCTGGATGGAGGGGTGTTGGTCTTGGAAGGAGGGGTGTTGGTCCTGGATGGAGGGGTGTTGGTCCTGGATGGAGGGGTGTTGGTCCTGGAAGGAGGGGTGTTGGTCCTGGATGGAGGGGTGTTGGTCCTGGATGGAGGGGTGTTGGTCCTGGATGGAGGGGTTTTGGTCCTGGATGGAGGGGTGTTGGTCCTGGATGGAGGGGTGTTGGTCCTGGATGGAGGGGTTTTGGTCCTGGATGGAGGGGTGTTGGTCCTGGATGGAGGGGTGTTGGTCCTGGATGGAGGGGTGTTGGTCCTGGATGGAGGGGTTTTGGTCCTGGATGGAGGGGTGGTGGTCCTGGATGGAGGGGTGTTGGTCCTGGATGGAGGGGTGTTGGTCCTGGATGGAGGGGTGTTGGTCCTGGATGGAGGGGTGTTGGTCCTGGATGGAGGGGTGTTGGTCCTGGATGGAGGGGTTTTGGTCCTGGATGGAGGGGTGTTGGTCCTGGATGGAGGGGTGTTGGTCCTGGAAGGAGGGGTGTTGGTCCTGGATGGAGGGGTGTTGGTCCTGGATGGAGGGGTGTTGGTCCTGGAAGGAGGGGTGTTGGTCCTGGATGGAGGGGTGTTGGTCCTGGATGGAGGGGTTTTGGTCCTGGATGGAGGGGTGTTGGTCCTGGATGGAGGGGTGTTGGTCCTGGATGGAGGGGTGTTGGTCCTGGATGGAGGGGTGTTGGTCCTGGATGGAGGGGTGTTGGTCCTGGATGGAGGGGTGTTGGTCCTGGATGGAGGGGTGTTGGTCCTGGATGGAGGGGTGTTGGTCCTGGAAGGAGGGGTGTTGGTCCTGGATGGAGGGGTGTTGGTCCTGGATGGAGGGGTGTTGGTCCTGGATGGAGGGGTGTTGGTCCTGGATGGAGGGGTGTTGGTCCTGGATGGAGGGGTGTTGGTCCTGGATGGAGGGGTGTTGGTCCTGGAAGGAGGGGTGTTGGTCCTGGATGGAGGGGTGTTGGTCCTGGATGGAGGGGTGTTGGTCCTGGATGGAGGGGTGTTGGTTCTGGATGGAGGGGTGTTGGTCCTGGATGGAGGGGTGTTGGTCCTGGATGGAGGGGTTTTGGTCCTGGATGGAGGGGTGTTGGTCCTGGATGGAGGGGTGTTGGTCCTGGATGGAGGGGTGTTGGTCCTGGATGGAGGGGTGGTGGTCCTGGATGGAGGGGTGTTGGTCCTGGATGGAGGGGTGTTGGTCCTGGATGGAGGGGTGTTGGTCCTGGATGGAGGGGTGTTGGTCCTGGATGGAGGGGTGTTGGTCCTGGATGGAGGGGTGTTGGTCCTGGATGGAGGGGTGTTGGTCCTGGATGGAGGGGTGTTGGTCCTGGATGGAGGGGTGTTGGTCTTGGAAGGAGGGGTGTTGGTCCTGGATGGAGGGGTGTTGGTCCTGGATGGAGGGGTGTTGGTCCTGGAAGGAGGGGTGTTGGTCCTGGATGGAGGGGTGTTGGTCCTGGATGGAGGGGTGTTGGTCCTGGATGGAGGGGTGTTGGTCCTGGATGGAGGGGTGTTGGTCCTGGATGGAGGGGTGTTGGTCCTGGATGAAGGGGTTTTGGTCCTGGATGGAGGGGTGTTGGTCCTTGAAGGAGGGGTGTTGGTCCTGGATGGAGGGGGTTGGTCCTGGATGGAGGGGTGTTGGTCCTGGATGGAGGGGTGTTGGTCCTGGATGGAGGGGTGTTGGTCCTGGATGGAGGGGTGTTGGTCCTGGATGGAGGGGTTTTGGTCCTGGATGGAGGGGTGTTGATTCTGGATGGAGGGGTGTTGGTCCTGGATGGAGGGGTGTTGGTCCTGGATGGAGGGGTGTTGGTCCTGGATGGAGGGGTGTTGGTCCTGGATGGAGGGGTGTTGGTCCTGGATGGAGGGGTGTTGATTCTGGATGGAGGGGTGTTGGTCCTGGATGGAGGGGTGTTGGTCTTGGAAGGAGGGGTGTTGGTCCTGGAAGGAGGGGTGTTGGTCCTGGATGGAGGGGTGTTGGTCCTGGAAGGAGGGGTGTTGGTCCTGGATGGAGGGGTTTTGGTCCTGGATGGAGGGGTGTTGGTCCTGGAAGGAGGGGTGTTGGTCCTGGAAGGAGGGGTGTTGGTCCTGGATGGAGGGGTGTTGGTCCTGGAAGGAGGGGTGTTGGTCCTGGATGGAGGGGTGTTGGTCCTGGATGGAGGGGTGTTGGTCCTGGATGGAGGGGTTTTGGTCCTGGATGGAGGGGTGTTGGTCCTGGAAGGAGGGGTGTTGGTCCTGGATGGAGGGGTGTTGGTCCTGGATGGAGGGGTTTTGGTCCTGGATGGAGGGGTGTTGGTCCTGGATGGAGGGGTGTTGGTCCTGGATGGAGGGGTGTTGGTCCTGGATGGAGGGGTGTTGGTCCTGGATGGAGGGGTGTTGGTCCTGGAAGGAGGGGTGTTGGTCCTGGATGGAGGGGTGTTGGTCCTGGATGGAGGGGTGTTGGTCCTGGATGGAGGGGTTTTGGTCCTGGATGGAGGGGTGTTGGTCCTGGAAGGAGGGGTGTTGGTCCTGGATGGAGGGGTGTTGGTCCTGGATGGAGGGGTTTTGGTCCTGGATGGAGGGGTGTTGGTCCTGGATGGAGGGGTGTAGGTCCTGGATGGAGGGGTTTTGGTCCTGGATGGAGGGGTGTTGGTCCTGGAAGGAGGGGTGTTGGTCCTGGATGGAGGGGTGTTGGTCCTGGATGGAGGGGTGTTGGTCCTGGATGGAGGGGTTTTGGTCCTGGATGGAGGGGTGTTGGTCCTGGAAGGAGGGGTGTTGGTCCTGGATGGAGGGGTGTTGGTCCTGGATGGAGGGGTTTTGGTCCTGGATGGAGGGGTGTTGGTCCTGGAAGGAGGGGTGTTGGTCCTGGATGGAGGGGTGTTGGTCCTGGATGGAGGGGTTTTGGTCCTGGATGGAGGGGTGTTGGTCCTGGATGGAGGGGTGGTGGTCCTGGATGGAGGGGTTTTGGTCCTGGATGGAGGGGTGTTGGTCCTGGATGGAGGGGTTTTGGTTCTGGATGGAGGGGTGTTGGTCCTGGATGGAGGGGTGTTGGTCCTGGATGGAGGGGTGTTGGTCCTGGATGGAGGGGTGTTGGTCCTGGATGGAGGGGTTTTGGTCCTGGATGGAGGGGTGTTGATTCTGGATGGAGGGGTGTTGGTCCTGGATGGAGGGGTGTTGGTCCTGGAAGGAGGGGTGTTGGTCCTGGAAGGAGGGGTGTTGGTCCTGGATGGAGGGGTGTTGGTCCTGGAAGGAGGGGTGTTGGTCCTGGATGGAGGGGTGTTGGTCCTGGATGGAGGGGTGTTGGTCCTGGAAGGAGGGGTGTTGGTCCTGGAAGGAGGGGTGTTGGTCCTGGATGGAGGGGTGTTGGTCCTGGAAGGAGGGGTGTTGGTCCTGGATGGAGGGGTGTTGGTCCTGGATGGAGGGGTGTTGGTCCTGGATGGAGGGGTTTTGGTCCTGGATGGAGGGGTGTTGGTCCTGGAAGGAGGGGTGTTGGTCCTGGATGGAGGGGTGTTGGTCCTGGATGGAGGGGTTTTGGTCCTGGATGGAGGGGTGTTGGTCCTGGATGGAGGGGTGTTGGTCCTGGATGGAGGGGTGTTGGTCCTGGAAGGAGGGGTGTTGGTCCTGGATGGAGGGGTGTTGGTCCTGGAAGGAGGGGTGTTGGTCCTGGATGGAGGGGTGTTGGTCCTGGATGGAGGGGTGTTGGTCCTGGATGGAGGGGTGTTGATTCTGGATGGAGGGGTGTTGGTCCTGGATGGAGGGGTGTTGGTCCTGGATGGAGGGGTGTTGGTCCTGGATGGAGGGGTGTTGGTCCTGGATGGAGGGGTGTTGGTCCTGGATGGAGGGGTGTTGGTCCTGGATGGAGGGGTTTTGGTCCTGGATGGAGGGGTGTTGGTCCTGGATGGAGGGGTTTTGGTCCTGGATGGAGGGGTGTTGGTCCTGGATGGAGGGGTGTTGGTCCTGGATGGAGGGGTGTTGGTTCTGGATGGAGGGGTGTTGGTCCTGGATGGAGGGGTGTTGGTCCTGGATGGAGGGGTGTTGGTCCTGGATGGAGGGGTGTTGGTCCTGGATGGAGGGGTTTTGGTCCTGGATGGAGGGGTGGTGGTCCTGGATGGAGGGGTGTTGGTCCTGGATGGAGGGGTGTTGGTCCTGGATGGAGGGGTGTTGGTCCTGGATGGAGGGGTGTTGGTCCTGGATGGAGGGGTGTTGGTCCTGGATGGAGGGGTGTTGGTCCTGGATGGAGGGGTGTTGGTCCTGGATGGAGGGGTGTTGGTCCTGGAAGGAGGGGTGTTGGTCCTGGATGGAGGGGTGTTGGTCCTGGATGGAGGGGTGTTGGTCCTGGAAGGAGGGGTGTTGGTCCTGGATGGAGGGGTGTTGGTCCTGGATGGAGGGGTTTTGGTCCTGGATGGAGGGGTGTTGGTCCTGGATGGAGGGGTGTTGGTCCTGGATGGAGGGGTGTTGGTCCTGGATGGAGGGGTGGTGGTCCTGGATGGAGGGGTGTTGGTCCTGGATGGAGGGGTGGTGGTCCTGGATGGAGGGGTTTTGGTCCTGGATGGAGGGGTGTTGGTCCTGGATGGAGGGGTTTTGGTCCTGGATGGAGGGGTTTTGGTCCTGGATGGAGGGGTGTTGGTCCTGGATGGAGGGGTGTTGGTCCTGGATGGAGGGGTGTTGGTTCCTGGATGGAGGGGTGTTGGTCCTGGATGGAGGGGTGTTGGTCCTGGATGGAGGGGTGTTGGTCCTGGATGGAGGGGTGTTGGTCCTGGATGGAGGGGTGTTGGTCCTGGATGGAGGGGTGTTGGTCCTGGATGGAGGGGTTTTGGTCCTGGATGGAGGGGTGTTGGTCCTGGATGGAGGGGTGTTGGTCCTGGATGGAGGGGTGGTGGTCCTGGATGGAGGGGTGTTGGTCCTGGATGGAGGGGTGTTGGTCCTGGATGGAGGGGTGTTGGTCCTGGATGGAGGGGTGTTGGTCCTGGATGGAGGGGTGTTGGTCCTGGATGGAGGGGTTTTGGTCCTGGATGGAGGGGTGTTGGTCCTGGAAGGAGGGGTGTTGGTCCTGGATGGAGGGGTGTTGGTCCTGGATGGAGGGGTTTTGGTCCTGGATGGAGGGGTGTTGGTCCTGGAAGGAGGGGTGTTGGTCCTGGATGGAGGGGTGTTGGTCCTGGATGGAGGGGTTTTGGTCCTGGATGGAGGGGTGTTGGTCCTGGATGGAGGGGTGGTGGTCCTGGATGGAGGGGTTTTGGTCCTGGATGGAGGGGTGTTGGTCCTGGATGGAGGGGTTTTGGTTCTGGATGGAGGGGTGTTGGTCCTGGATGGAGGGGTGTTGGTCCTGGATGGAGGGGTGTTGGTCCTGGATGGAGGGGTGTTGGTCCTGGATGGAGGGGTGTTGGTCCTGGATGGAGGGGTGTTGGTCCTGGAAGGAGGGGTGTTGGTCCTGGATGGAGGGGTGTTGGTCCTGGATGGAGGGGTGTTGGTCCTGGAAGGAGGGGTGTTGGTCCTGGATGGAGGGGTGTTGATTCTGGATGGAGGGGTGTTGGTCCTGGAAGGAGGGGTGTTGGTCCTGGATGGAGGGGTGTTGGTCCTGGATGGAGGGGTGTTGATTCTGGATGGAGGGGTGTTGGTCCTGGAAGGAGGGGTGTTGGCCCTGGATGGAGGGGTGTTGGTCCTGGATGGAGGGGTGTTGGTCCTGGATGGAGGGGTGTTGGTCCTGGATGGAGGGGTTTTGGTCCTGGATGGAGGGGTGTTGGTCCTGGATGGAGGGGTGTTGGTCCTGGATGGAGGGGTGTTGGTCCTGGATGGAGGGGTGTTGGTCTTGGAAGGAGGGGTGTTGGTCCTGGATGGAGGGGTGTTGGTCCTGGATGGAGGGGTGTTGGTCCTGGAAGGAGGGGTGTTGGTCCTGGATGGAGGGGTGTTGGTCCTGGATGGAGGGGTGTTGGTCCTGGATGGAGGGGTGTTGGTCCTGGATGGAGGGGTGTTGGTCCTGGATGGAGGGGTGTTGGTCCTGGATGGAGGGGTTTTGGTCCTGGATGGAGGGGTGTTGGTCCTGGAAGGAGGGGTGTTGGTCCTGGATGGAGGGGTGTTGGTCCTGGATGGAGGGGTTTTGGTCCTGGATGGAGGGGTGTTGGTCCTGGATGGAGGGGTGTTGGTCCTGGATGGAGGGGTTTTGGTCCTGGATGGAGGGGTGTTGATTCTGGATGGAGGGGTGTTGGTCCTGGATGGAGGGGTGTTGGTCCTGGATGGAGGGGTGTTGGTCCTGGATGGAGGGGTGTTGGTCCTGGATGGAGGGGTGTTGGTCCTGGATGGAGGGGTTTTGGTCCTGGATGGAGGGGTGTTGATTCTGGATGGAGGGGTGTTGGTCCTGGATGGAGGGGTGTTGGTCCTGGAAGGAGGGGTGTTGGTCCTGGAAGGAGGGGTGTTGGTCCTGGATGGAGGGGTGTTGGTCCTGGAAGGAGGGGTGTTGGTCCTGGATGGAGGGGTTTTGGTCCTGGATGGAGGGGTGTTGGTCCTGGAAGGAGGGGTGTTGGTCCTGGAAGGAGGGGTGTTGGTCCTGGATGGAGGGGTGTTGGTCCTGGAAGGAGGGGTGTTGGTCCTGGATGGAGGGGTGTTGGTCCTGGATGGAGGGGTGTTGGTCCTGGATGGAGGGGTTTTGGTCCTGGATGGAGGGGTGTTGGTCCTGGAAGGAGGGGTGTTGGTCCTGGATGGAGGGGTGTTGGTCCTGGATGGAGGGGTTTTGGTCCTGGATGGAGGGGTGTTGGTCCTGGATGGAGGGGTGTTGGTCCTGGAAGGAGGGGTGTTGGTCCTGGATGGAGGGGTGTTGGTCCTGGATGGAGGGGTGTTGGTCCTGGATGGAGGGGTTTTGGTCCTGGATGGAGGGGTGTTGGTCCTGGATGGAGGGGTGTTGGTCCTGGAAGGAGGGGTGTTGGTCCTGGATGGAGGGGTGTTGGTCCTGGATGGAGGGGTGTTGGTCCTGGATGGAGGGGTGTTGATTCTGGATGGAGGGGTGTTGGTCCTGGATGGAGGGGTGTTGGTCCTGGATGGAGGGGTGTTGGTCCTGGATGGAGGGGTGTTGGTCCTGGATGGAGGGGTGTTGGTCCTGGATGGAGGGGTGTTGGTCCTGGATGGAGGGGTTTTGGTCCTGGATGGAGGGGTGTTGGTCCTGGATGGAGGGGTTTTGGTCCTGGATGGAGGGGTGTTGGTCCTGGATGGAGGGGTGTTGGTCCTGGATGGAGGGGTGTTGGTCCTGGATGGAGGGGTGTTGGTCCTGGATGGAGGGGTGTTGGTCCTGGATGGAGGGGTGTTGGTCCTGGATGGAGGGGTGTTGGTCCTGGATGGAGGGGTGTTGGTCCTGGAAGGAGGGGTGTTGGTCCTGGATGGAGGGGTGTTGGTCCTGGATGGAGGGGTTTTGGTCCTGGATGGAGGGGTGTTGGTCCTGGATGGAGGGGTGTTGGTCCTGGATGGAGGGGTGTTGGTCCTGGATGGAGGGGTGTTGGTCCTGGATGGAGGGGTGTTGGTCCTGGATGGAGGGGTTTTGGTCCTGGATGGAGGGGTGTTGGTCCTGGATGGAGGGGTTTTGGTCCTGGATGGAGGGGTTTTGGTCCTGGATGGAGGGGTGTTGGTCCTGGATGGAGGGGTGTTGGTCCTGGATGGAGGGGTGTTGGTTCTGGATGGAGGGGTGTTGGTCCTGGATGGAGGGGTGTTGGTCCTGGATGGAGGGGTGTTGGTCCTGGATGGAGGGGTGTTGGTCCTGGATGGAGGGGTGTTGGTCCTGGATGGAGGGGTGTTGGTCCTGGATGGAGGGGTGTTGGTCCTGGATGGAGGGGTGTTGGTCCTGGATGGAGGGGTGTTGGTCCTGGATGGAGGGGTGTTGGTCCTGGATGGAGGGGTGTTGGTCCTGGATGGAGGGGTGTTGGTCCTGGATGGAGGGGTTTTGGTCCTGGATGGAGGGGTGGTGGTCCTGGATGGAGGGGTGTTGGTCCTGGATGGAGGGGTGTTGGTCCTGGATGGAGGGGTGTTGGTCCTGGATGGAGGGGTGTTGGTCCTGGATGGAGGGGTTTTGGTCCTGGATGGAGGGGTGTTGGTCCTGGATGGAGGGGTGTTGGTCCTGGATGGAGGGGTGTTGGTCCTGGATGGAGGGGTTTTGGTCCTGGATGGAGGGGTGTTGGTCCTGGAAGGAGGGGTGGTGGTCCTGGATGGAGGGGTGTTGGTCCTGGATGGAGGGGTTTTGGTCCTGGATGGAGGGGTGTTGGTCCTGGATGGAGGGGTGTTGGTCCTGGAAGGAGGGGTGTTGGTCCTGGATGGAGGGGTGTTGGTCCTGGATGGAGGGGTGTTGGTCCTGGAAGGAGGGGTGTTGGTCCTGGATGGAGGGGTGTTGGTCCTGGATGGAGGGGTTTTGGTCCTGGATGGAGGGGTGTTGGTCCTGGATGGAGGGGTGTTGGTCCTGGATGGAGGGGTGTTGGTCCTGGATGGAGGGGTGGTGGTCCTGGATGGAGGGGTGTTGGTCCTGGATGGAGGGGTGGTGGTCCTGGATGGAGGGGTTTTGGTCCTGGATGGAGGGGTTTTGGTCCTGGATGGAGGGGTGTTGGTCCTGGATGGAGGGGTGTTGGTCCTGGATGGAGGGGTGTTGATTCTGGATGGAGGGGTGTTGGTCCTGGATGGAGGGGTGTTGGTCCTGGATGGAGGGGTGTTGGTCCTGGATGGAGGGGTGTTGGTCCTGGATGGAGGGGTGTTGGTCCTGGATGGAGGGGTGTTGGTCCTGGATGGAGGGGTGTTGGTCCTGGATGGAGGGGTGTTGGTCCTGGATGGAGGGGTGTTGGTCCTGGATGGAGGGGTTTTGGTCCTGGATGGAGGGGTGTTGGTCCTGGATGGAGGGGTGTTGGTCCTGGAAGGAGGGGTGTTGGTCCTGGATGGAGGGGTGTTGGTCCTGGATGGAGGGGTGTTGGTCCTGGAAGGAGGGGTGTTGGTCCTGGATGGAGGGGTGTTGGTCCTGGATGGAGGGGTTTTGGTCCTGGATGGAGGGGTGTTGGTCCTGGATGGAGGGGTGTTGGTCCTGGATGGAGGGGTGTTGGTCCTGGATGGAGGGGTGGTGGTCCTGGATGGAGGGGTGTTGGTCCTGGATGGAGGGGTGTTGGTCCTGGATGGAGGGGTGTTGGTCCTGGATGGAGGGGTGTTGGTCCTGGATGGAGGGGTGTTGGTCCTGGATGGAGGGGTGTTGGTCCTGGATGGAGGGGTGTTGGTCCTGGATGGAGGGGTGTTGGTCCTGGATGGAGGGGTGGTGGTCCTGGATGGAGGGGTGTTGGTCCTGGATGGAGGGGTGTTGGTCCTGGATGGAGGGGTGTTGGTCCTGGATGGAGGGGTGTTGGTCCTGGATGGAGGGGTGGTAGACTTGGAGGAGAAGAATATTTTAGTCTGAACAGTTGGGTGATCACCATGGCAACAGGAACTTATTAGAACCAATACTCTGGTGTCACTCTGCGATCCTCTATTGATCCTCTATATATATAATATAATAAGGAGGGAAGAGGAGATTGGAGACTTTCTCTGACAAATGACAATTAAGTAAATAATTCTCCTGACCCGTGTCGGCCTCACACATGGGGGGGGGGGGGGGTGGATTAGTTGCCTGTATTTCTATCCCTTTTATGGAGAAATCACCTCTGTAATTGGTGGAGATCAGTCCTGATAATAAAGGACCAGCTCTGTAATTGGTGGGGGGTCAGTCCTGATAATAAAGGACCAGCTCTGTAATTGGTGGAGATCAGTCCTGATAATAAAGGACCAGCTCTGTAATTGGTGGAGATCAGTCCTGATAATAAAGGACCAGCTCTGTAATTGGTGGGGGGTCAGTCCTGATAATAAAGGACCAGCTCTGTAATTGGTGGAGATCAGTCCTGATAATAAAGGACCAGCTCTGTAATTGGTGGAGATCAGTCCTGATAATAAAGGACCAGCTCTGTAATTGGTGGGGGGTCAGTCCTGATAATAAAGGACCAGCTCTGATCCTCAGGGTACCCCACTAATAACTCTTTGTTGGAGGAGCCAGGAATTGGCATTATAAATTGTATTTTTTCTGTTGTCGGTTACATAACCCCTGACCTCCGGAAGATTTACCCCCCTTAATGACCAGGCCATTTCTTGTGATACGGCACTGCGTTATTTGAACTGACAGTTGCGCGGTCATGCGGTGTTGTACCCAAATAAAATTGACGTCCTTTTATTCCTACAGAGATTTCTTTTGGTGGTATTTAATCACCTCTGCGGTTTTTTTCTGCATTATAAACAAAAAAGAGCGACAATTCTGAAAAAATAAAATATTTTTTTACTTTCTGCTAAAAAATATTTCCAATAAAAAATGTTTTCCAATCTGTATTCTGCTACAAATCCCAACAAATGTATATTGCTTGGTTTATATCATCTACAAACAATGGGATATATTTATTTATCTTTTTATATATTTTTTACAAGTAAAGCGATTAGCGATTTATAGCGGGACTGCGATATTGTGGCGGTCCAATCGGACACTAACTGACACTTTGTGAGAACCAGTGACACTAATACAGTGATCAGTGCTAAAAAAATATGAACTGTCACTGTACTAATGACACTGGCAATGAAGGTGTTAACACCAGGGGCAATTAAAGGGTTAAATGTGTGCCTAGCCAGTGTTTTTCTAGTGGGGGAGGGGGAAGGCATAGATCCATACTTTGATCTGCCTTGTTTACATAGACCAACGTTCTGTCAGTGTAACAAATGATCGCGGGTGCCGGTGGATATCACATCTGTGGTACCGGCTGATCGGCTCCTGTTGTGTATAATCACAGAAGGAGCGAGGCGCCGGGGGAGGGGCACATGAGCGCCCCCTACCAGGAAGATCCGGATCACGTATATTGTATATCCAACGCACAGCTGCAGCCTTGTAGCTATAAAACTACTTATGGGGCGGACAGCAAAAAGACTCCAATCCATCCAATCCGTAGAGTGTGAGAGTTCATATTAAATCCCAGATTCCTGTATGTTGTGATCGGTAAGATTCCCATCCAAAAGGTTTTCTGCTTCCTGCTGATACCACGGCTTGTGGAAGGGAGATCCACATCCTCACCGACACGAAAACCGCTTCTCTTCCAGGTTCAGTCAAGGGAGGCGTGTCTTTCCAAACTCCCTCCCACTAAAAGGTTTCCTCCCTACATTGGGATCACCATTGAGGTATTTGTATATCACTATCGCGTCTCCTCTCCATAGAGCATGAGCCTTTCCCCATAGCTGAGCTCCTCCCTCCCCCATAGCTAAGCTCCTCCCTCCTCCATAGCTGAGCTCCTCCCTCCCCCATAGCTGAGCTCCTCCATTCCCCATAACTGAGCTCCTCCCTCCCCCATAGCTAAGCTCCTCCCTCCTCCATAGCTGAGCTCCTCCCTCCCCCATAGCTGAGCTCCTCCATTCCCCATAACTGAGCTCCTCCCTCCCCCATAGCTGAGCTCCTCCCTCCCCCATAGCTGAGCTCATCCCCCATAGCTTAGCTCCTCCCTCCCCCATAGCTGAGCTCCTCCCTCCCCCATAGCTGAGCTCCTCCCTCCCCCATAGCTGAGCTCATCCCCCATAGCTTAGCTCCTCCCTCCCCCATAGCTGAGCTCCTCCCTCCCCCATAGCTGAGCTCCTCCCTCCCCCATAGCTAAGCTCCTCCCTCCTCCATAGCTGAGCTCCTCCCTCCCCCATAGCTGAGCTCATCCCCCATAGCTTAGCTCCTCCCTCCCCCATAGCTGAGCTCCTCCCTCCCCCATAGCTGAGCTCCTCCCTCCCCCATAGCTGAGCTCCTCCCTCCCCCATAGCTAAGCTCCTCCCTCCCCCATAGCTGAGCTCCTCCATTCCCCATAACTGAGCTCCTCCCTCCCCCATAGCTGAGCTCCTCCCTCCCCCATAGCTGAGCTCATCCCCCATAGCTTAGCTCCTCCCTCCCCCATAGCTGAGCTCCTCCCTCCCACATAGCTGAGCTCCTCCCTCCCCCATAGCTAAGCTCCTGCCTCCTCCATAGCTGAGCTTCTCCCTCCCCCATAGCTGAGCTCCCCCATTCCCCATAACTGAGCTCCTCCCTCCCCCATAGCTGAGCTCCTCCCTCCCCCATAGCTGAGCTCATCCCCCATAGTTGAGCTCCTCCCTCCCCATAGCTGAGCCCCTCCCTCCCCCATAGCTGAGCTCCTCCCTCCCCGATAGCTAAACTCCTCCCTCCCCCATAGCTGAGCTCCTCCCTCCCCCATAGCTAAGCTCCTCCCTCCTCCATAGCTGAGCTCCTCCCTCCCCCATAGCTGAGCTCCTCCCTCCTCCATAGCTAAGCTCCTCCCTCCTCCATAGCTGAGCTCCTCCCTCCCCCATAGCTAAACTCCTCCCTCCCCCATAGCCGAGCTCCTCCCTCCCCCATAGCTAAGCTCCTCCCTTCTCCATAGCTGAGCTCCTCCCTCCCCCATAGCTGAGCTCCTCCATTCCCCATAACTGAGCTCCTCCCTCCCCCATAGCTGAGCTCCTCCCTCCCCCATAGCTGAGCTCCTCCCTCCCACATAGCTGAGCTCCTCCCTCCCCCATAGCTAAACTCCTCCCTCCCCGATAGCTGAGCTCCTCCCTCCTCAATAGCTGAGCTCCTCCCTCCCCCATAACTGAGCTCCTCCCTCCCCCATAGCTGAGCTCCTCCCCCATAGCTGAGCTCCTCCCTCCCCCATAGCTGAGCTCCTCCATTCCCCATAACTGAGCTCCTCCCTCCCCCATAGCTGAGCTCCTCCCTCCCCCATAGCTGAGCTCATCCCCCATAGCTTAGCTCCTCCCTCCCCCATAGCTGAGCTCCTCCCTCCCCCATAGCTGAGCTCCTCCCTCCCCCATAGCTAAGCTCCTCCCTCCTCCATAGCTGAGCTCCTCCCTCCCCCATAGCTGAGCTCATCCCCCATAGCTTAGCTCCTCCCTCCCCCATAGCTGAGCTCCTCCCTCCCACATAGCTGAGCTCCTCCCTCCCCCATAGCTGAGCTCCTCCCTCCCCCATAGCTGAGCTCCTCCCTCCCCCATAGCTGAGCTCCTCCCTCCCCCATAGCTAAGCTCCTCCCTCCTCCATAGCTGAGCTCCTCCCTCCCCCATAGCTGAGCTCCTCCATTCCCCATAACTGAGCTCCTCCCTCCCCCATAGCTGAGCTCATCCCCCATAGCTTAGCTCCTCCCTCCCCCATAGCTGAGCTCCTCCCTCCCCCATAGCTGAGCTCCTCCCTCCCCCATAGCTGAGCTCCTCCCTCCCCCATAGCTGAGCTCCTCCCTCCCCCATAGCTGAGCTCCTCCCTCCCCCATAGCTGAGCTCCTCCCTCCCCCATAGCTGAGCTCCTCCATTCCCCATAACTGAGCTCCTCCCTCCCCCATAGCTGAGCTCCTCCCTCCCCCATAGCTGAGCTCATCCCCCATAGCTTAGCTCCTCCCTCCCACATAGCTGAGCTCCTCCCTCCCCCATAGCTAAGCTCCTCCCTCCTCCATAGCTGAGCTTCTCCCTCCCCCATAGCTGAGCTCCCCCATTCCCCATAACTGAGCTCCTCCCTCCCCCATAGCTGAGCTCCTCCCTCCCCCATAGCTGAGCTCATCCCCCATAGTTGAGCTCCTCCCTCCCCATAGCTGAGCCCCTCCCTCCCCCATAGCTGAGCTCCTCCCTCCCCCATAGCTAAACTCCTCCCTCCCCCATAGCTGAGCTCCTCCCTCCCCCATAGCTAAGCTCCTCCCTCCTCCATAGCTGAGCTCCTCCCTCCCCCATAGCTGAGCTCCTCCCTCCTCCATAGCTAAGCTCCTCCCTCCTCCATAGCTGAGCTCCTCCCTCCCCCATAGCTAAACTCCTCCCTCCCCCATAGCCGAGCTCCTCCCTCCCCCATAGCTAAGCTCCTCCCTTCTCCATAGCTGAGCTCCTCCCTCCCCCATAGCTGAGCTCCTCCATTCCCCATAACTGAGCTCCTCCCTCCCCCATAGCTGAGCTCCTCCCTCCCCCATAGCTGAGCTCCTCCCTCCCACATAGCTGAGCTCCTCCCTCCCACATAGCTGAGCTCCTCCCTCCCCCATAGCTAAACTCCTCCCTCCCCGATAGCTGAGCTCCTCCCTCCTCAATAGCTGAGCTCCTCCCTCCCCCATAACTGAGATCCTCCTTCCCCATAACTGAGCTCCTCCCTCCCCCATAACTGAGATCCTCCTTCCCCATAACTGAGCTCCTCCCTCCCCCATAGCTTAGCTCCTCCCTCCCCCATAGCTGAGCTCCTCCCTCCCACATAGCTGAGCTCCTCCCTCCCCCATAGCTAAACTCCTCCCTCCCCGATAGCTGAGCTCCTCCCTCCTCAATAGCTGAGCTCCTCCCTCCCCCATAACTGAGCTCCTCCCTCCCCCATAGCTGAGCTCCTCCCCCATAGCTGAGCTCCTCCCTCCCCTATAGCTGAGCTCCTACCTCCCCCATAACTGAGATCCTCCTTCCCCATAACTGAGCTTCTCCATCCCCCATAACTGAGCTCCTCCATCCCCCATAACTGAGCTCCTCCATCCCCCATAACTGAGCTCCTCCATCCCCATAGCTGAGCTCCTCCCCTCCCCCATAGCTGAGCTCTTCCCTTCTCCATAGCTAAGCTCCTCCCCCATAGCTGAGCTCCTCCCCCATAGCTGAGCCCCTCCCCTCCCCCATAGCTGAGCTCCTCCCCTCCTCCATAGCTGAGCTCCTCCCCTCCTCCATAGCTGAGATCCTCCCTCCCCCATAGCTAAGCTCCTCCCTTCCCAATAGCTGAGCTCCTCCCTCCCCCATAGCTGAGCTCCTCCCTCCCCATAGCTAAACTCCTCCCTCCCCCATAGCTGAGCTCCTCCCTCCTCAATAGCTGAGCTCCTCCCTCCCCCATAACTGAGCTCCTCCCTCCCCCATAGCTGAGCTCCTCCCCCATAGCTGAGCTCCTCCCTCCCCCATAGCTGAGCTCCTCCCTCCCCCATAACTGAGCTCCTCCCTCCCCCATAACTGAGCTCCTCCATCCCCCATAACTGAGCTCCTCCATCCCCCATAACTGAGCTCCTCCATCCCCCATAACTGAGCTCCTCCATCCCCATAGCTGAGCTCCTCCCCTCCCCCATAGCTGAGCTCTTCCCTTCTCCATAGCTAAGCTCCTCCCCCATAGCTGTGATCCTCCCCTCTCCATAGCTGAGCTCCTCCCCCATAGCTGAGCTCCTCCCCTCCCCCATAGCTGAGCTCCTCCCCTCCTCCATAGCTGAGATCCTCCCTCCCCCATAGTTGAGGTCCTCCCTCCCCCATAGCTGAGCTCCTCCCCTCCCCAAAGCGGAGCTCCTCCCCTCCCCATAGCTGAGCTCCTCCCCTCCCCCATAGCTGAGATCCTTTCCTCCCCCATAGTTGAGCTCCTCCCCTCCCCCATAGCTGAGCTCCTCCCCTCCCCCATAGTTGAGATCCTCCCTCCCCATAGCTAAGCTCCTCCCTCCCCCATAGCTGAGCTCCTCCCTCCCCCATAACTGAGCTCCTCCCTCCCCCATAACTGAGCTCCTCCATTCCCATAACTGAGCTCCTCCCCTCCCCCATAGCTGAGCTCCTCCCCTCCTCCATAGCTGAGATCCTCCCTCCCCCATAGCTAAGCCCTCCCTTCCCCATAGCTGAGCTCCTCCCTCCCCCATAACTGAGCTCCTCCCTCCCCCATAGCTGAGATCCTCCCTCCCCCATAACTAAGCTCCTCCCTCCCCCATAGCTGAGCTCCTCCCCCATAGCTGGGCTCCTCCCTTCCCCATAGCTGAGCTCCTCCCTCCCCATAGCTGAGCTCCTCCCTCCCCCATAGCTGAGCTCCTCCCTCCCCCATAACTAAGCTCCTCCCTCCCCCATAGCTGAGCTCCTCCCCCATAGCTGAGCTCCTCCCTTCCCCATAACTGAGCTCCTCCCTCCCCCATTGCTGAGCTCCTCCATAGCTGATCTCCTTCCTCCCCCATAGCTGAGATCCTCCCTCCTCCATAGCTGAGCTCCTCCTTCCTCCATAGCTGAGCTCCTCCCTCCCCCATAACTGAGCTCCTCCCCTCCCCCATAACTGAGCTCCTCCCCTCCCCCATAGCTGAGATCCTCCCTCCCCCATAGCTGGGCTCCTCCCTTCTCCATAGCTGAGATCCTCTCTCCACCATAGCTGAGCTCCTCCCCTCCCCCATAGCTGAGCTCCTCCCCATAGCTGAGCTCCTCCCCTCCATCATAGCTGAGATCCTTCCCTCCCCCATTGTTGAGCTCCTCCCCTCCCCCATAGCTGGGCTCCTCCCCTCCCCCATAGCTGAGCTCCTCCATCCCAATAGCTGAGCTCCTCCCCTCCCTCATAGCTTAGCTCCTCCCCTCCCCCATAACTGAGCTCCTCCTTCCCCCATAGCTGAGCTCCTCCCCTCCATCATAGCTGAGATCCTTCCCTCCCCCATAGTTGAGCTCCTCCCCTCCCCCATAGCTGGGCTCCTCCCCTCCCCCATAGTTGAGATCCTCCCTCCCCCATAGCTAAGCTCCTCCCTACCCCATAGCTGAGCTCCTCCCTCCCCCATAACTGAGCTCCTCCATCCCCATAGCTGAGCTCCTCCCCTCCCCCATAGCTGAGCTCCTCCCCTACCCCATAGCTGAGCTCCTACCCTCCCCATAGCTGAGCTCCTCCCCTCCCCATAGCTGAGCTCCTCCCCTCCCCATAGCTGAGATCCTCCCCTCCCCCATAGCTGAGCTCCTCCCCTCCCCTCCCCCATAGCTGAGCTCCTCCCCTCCCCATAGCTGAGATTCTCCCCTCTCCCATAGCTGAGATCCTCCCCTCCCCCATAGCTGAGCTCCTCCCCTCCCCATAGCTGAGCTCCTCCCCTCCCCAAAGCTGAGCTCCTCCCCCATAGCTGAGCTCCTCCCTTCCCCATAGCTGAGCTCCTCCCCCATAGCTGAGCTCCTCCCTCCCCCATAGCTGAGCTCCTCCCTCCCCCCCATAGCTTAGCTCCTCCCTCTCCCATAGCTGAGCTCCTTCCTCCCCCCCATAGCTGAGCTCCTCCCTCCCCTATAGCTGAGCTCCTCCCTCCCTTATAACTGTGCTCCTCCCTCCCCCGTAATGAAGCTCCTCCCTCCCTCATAGCTGAGCTCCTCCCTCCCCCATAGCTGAGATCCTCCCTCCCCTATAGCTGAGTTCCTCCCTCCCCATAACTAAGCTCCTCCCTCCCCCATAGCTGAGCTCCTCCCTCCCCCATAGCTGAGCTCCTCCCTACCCCATAGCTGAGATCCTCCATCCCTTATAGCTGTGCTCCTCCCTCCCCCATAGCTGAGCTCCTCCCCAATAGCTGAGTTCCTCCCTCCCCCATAACTAAACTCCTCCCTCCCGCATGGCTGAGCTCATTCCTCCCCCATAGCTGAGCTCCTCCCCTCACCATAGCTGAGCTCCTCCTCTCACCATAGCTGAGCTCCTCCCCTCCCCCATAGCTGAGCTCCTCCCCTCACCATAGCTGAGCTCCTCCTCTCACCATAGCTGAGCTCCTCCCCTCCCCCATAGCTGAGCTCCTCCCCTCACCATAGCTGAGCTCCTCCTCTCACCATAGCTGAGCTCCTCCCCTCCCCCATAGCTGAGATCCTCCCCCCTAGCTGGGCTCCCCCCTTCTCCATAGCTGAGATCCTCCCTCCCCCATAGCTGAGCTCCTCCCCATAGCTGAGCTACTTCCCTCCCCATAGTTGAGCTCCTCCCCCATAGCTGAGCTCCTCCCCTCCCCCATAGCTGAGCTCCTCCCCATAGCTGAGCTCCTCCCCTCCGCCATAGCTGAGATCCTCCCCTCCCCCATAGCTGAGATCCTCCCCTCCCCCATAGTTGAGCTCCTCCCCTCCCCCATAGCTGAGCTCCTCCCCTTCCCTCCCCCATAGTTGAGATCCTCCCTCCCCCATAGCTAAGCTCCTCCCTCCCCCATAACTGAGCTTCTCCCTCCCACATAGCTGAGATCCTCCCCTCCCCCATAGTTGAGCTCCCCCCCCATAGTTGAGCTCCTCCCCTCCTCCATAGTTGAGCTCCTTCTCTCCCCCATAGCTGAGCTCCCCCGCCCCATAGCTGAGATCCTCCCTCCCCATAGCTGAGCTCCTTCCCTCCCCCATAGTTGAGCTCCTCCCCTCCCCATAGCTGAGCTCCTCCCCTCCCCCATAGCTGAGCTCCTCCCTCCCCATAGCTGAGCTCCTCCCCTCCCCATAGCTGAGCTCCTCCTCTCCCCCATAGTTGAGCTCCTCCTCTCCCCCATAGCTGAGCTCCTCCCTCCCCCATAGCTGAGATCCTCCCTCCCCCATAGCTGAGATCCTCCCTCCCCCAAAGCGGAGATCCTTCCTCCCCCATAGCTGAGCTCCTCCCCTCCCCCATAGCTGAGATCCTCCCTCCCCCATACCTGAGCTGCTTGCTCCCCCATTGCTGAGCTCCTCCCTCCCCCATTGCTGAGCTCCTCCCTCCCTCATTGCTGAGCCTATCATCTAATAGGACCCTAAGGTCCTTTTCCATCCTAGATTACCCCGGAGGTTCTCCCCTGAGCGAGTAGATTGCTTTTTGTATTTAGCACCCAAATGCATTAGTCTACATTTTAAACCTGTTTTTCCATGCAGCTCCCCCCCCCCCTATTATTTTATTGAGGTAAGTTTTCCACATCCTGTTGTGAAGTTCTTGTTCTGCTTAGCTTAGTATCGTCATCGAAATACTGAGATTAAACTTTTTATCCCATCCTCTATATTGTTTATAAATACATTAAACAGGTTTGGATAGATCCATTCTCCCCATTTATCACCACCCTCTGGACACACCCCTGTTTTCTATGCAGGTACTCCAGGTATTGGCTTTCTTCCAATCAGCTGGTACCATTTCAGACAGTAAATTGTCCATAAAAATTAGGAACAATGGTCTGGCTATCACCTGACTGAGTTCCTGAAGGACCCTCAGATGTAAGCCATCTGGTCCGGTGATTTATTTCTGATACCGGCTTCTGTCAGCCACAAGCCATAAAGAATGAGGAAGGACATCTGGTTACAAAGGATGGGGAGATGGCGAAGGTATTGAATTTATTCTTCTCCTCAGTCTTCACAAGTGAATCGGGGGGCTTCAGTAACCAAAACTGCAGTGTTTATCCTCATGACACAACACAGGAAGCACCTCCATGGTTAACAGAGGACAGAATTAAAATTAGACTTGAGAAACTTAACATTAATAAATCACCGGGACCAGATGGCTTGCATCCGAGGGTACTTAGGGAACTCAGTCATGTAATTGCCAGACCATTGTTCCTAATTTTTACAGACAGTCTACTGACTGGAATGGTACCAGCTGATTGGAGAAAAGCCAATGTAGCACCAATATTTAAAAAGGGCCCAAAAAACATCCCTGGGAATTACAGACCAGTTAGCCTAACATCAATAGTATGTAAACTCTTGGAGGGGATGATAAGGGACTATATACAAGATTTTAGTAATGAGAACGGTATCATTAGCAGTAATCAGCATGGATTCATGAAGAATCGTTCTTACCAAACCAATCTATTAACCTTCTATGAGGAGGTGAGTTGCCATCTAGATAAAGGAAGGCCCGTAGACGTGGTGTATCTGGATTTTACAAAAGCATTTGACACAGTTCCCCATAAACGTTTACTGTACAAAATAAGGTGCGTTGGCATGGACCATAGGGTGAGTACATGGATTGAAAACTGGCTACAAGGGCGAGTTCAGAGGGTGGTGATAAATGGGGAGTACTCGGAATGGTCAGGGGTGGGTAGTGGGGTCCCCCAGGGTTCTGTGCTGGGACCAATCCTATTTAATTTGTTTATAAACAATCTGGAGGATGGGATAAACAGTTCAATCTCTGTATTTGCAGACGATACTAAGCCAAGCAGGGCAATAACTTCTCCACAGGATGTGGAAACCTTGCAAAAAGACCTGAACAAATGAATGGGGGAGGGGCGACTACATGGCAAATGAGGTTCAATGTAGAAAAATGTAAAATAATGCATTTGGGTGGTAAAAATATGAATGCAATCTATAGACTGGGGGGGAGAACCTCTGGGGGGATCTAGGATGGAAAAGGACCTGGGGGTCCTAGTAGATGATAGGCTCAGCAATGACATGCAATGCTAAGCTGCTGCTAATAAAGCAAACAGAATATTGGCATTAAAAAGGGATCAACTCCAGAGATAAAACGATAATTCTCCCGCTCTACAAGACTCTGGTCCGGCTGCACCTGGAGTATGCTGTCCAGTTCTGGGCACCAGTTCTCAGGAAGGATGTACTGGAAATGGAGCGACTACAAAGAAGGGCAACAAAGCTAATAAAGGGTCTGGAGGATCTTAGTTATGAGGAAAGGTTGTGAGCTCTGAACTTATTCTCTCTGGAGAAGAGACGCTTGAGAGGGGATATGATTTCATTATATAAATACCGGACTGGTGACCCCACAATATACAAATACCGGACTGGTGACCCCACAATACATAAATACCGGACTGGGACCCCACAATATACAAATACCGGACTGGTGACCCCACAATACATAAATACCGGACTGGGACCCCACAATATACAAATACCGGACTGGTGACCCCACAATATACAAATACCGGACTGGTGACCCCACAATATATAAATACCGGACTGGTGACCCCACAATACATAAATACCGGACTGGGACCCCACAATATACAAATACCGGACTGGTGACCCCACAATATATAAATACCGGACTGGTGACCCCACAATATATAAATACTGGACTGGTGACCCCACAATATATAAATACTGTACTGGTGACCCCACAATAGGGATAAAACTTTTTCGCAGAAGAGAGTTTAATAAGACTCGTGGCCACTCATTACAATTAGAAGAAAAGAGGTTTAACCTTAAACTACGTAGAGGGTTCTTTACTGTAAGAGCGGCAAGGATGTGGAATTCCCTTCCACAGGCGGTGGTCTCAGCGGGGAGCATTGATAGCTTCAAGAAACTATTAGATAAGCACCTGAATGACCGCAACATACAGGGATATGTAATGTAATACTGACACATAATCACACACATGGGTTGGACTTGATGGACTTGTGTCTTTTTTCAACCTCACCTACTATGTAACTATGTAACTATGTAAGGGGGCGTTCTGTGACGTGTTACTAACATTACAGTCTTGGTTACTATGTCCCCCTTTTTCCGTTGTGAAAACTGAGGTGAAGAATATATTCAGTAGAGTTGTCTTCTCCAACTTCCCATCATCATCCTTTATGATGAGGACTAAACCACCTTAATTTCGGTGTGTTTCAGAATGTTATCTTCGTTCTTCATCAGAAACAAGACAAATCTAAAAATCAGAATACATTTAATCTACCGGCAACAGAAGAAGATGTCAGCAAATCCAACTTTATTGCTGCTACAAAGTTACATAGTTATATAGTTAGTGAGGTTGAAAAAAGACACAAGTCCATCCAGTTCAACCAAAAAATAAATAAATCATATAATCCCATATACACAATCCTATACCCTCAGTTGATCCAGAGGAAGGTGAAAACCCAGCAGAGCATGCTCAAATTTGCTACAGCAGGGGGAAAAATTCCTTCCTGATCCCCCGAGAGGCAATCGGATGTTCCCTGGATCACCTTTACCTATAAATGTCAGTACCCAGTTATATTCTGTACATTTAGGAAAGAATCCAGGCCTTACTTATAGAAATCTACTGAACTGGACAGAACCACCTCTGGAGGGAGTCTATTCCACATTTTCACAGCTCTTATGCCGCGTACACACGATCGCACATTCCGACAACAAAATTATTTTTTTTTTCCGATGGATGTTGGCTCAAACTTGTCTTGCATACACACAGTCACACAAATCTTGTCGGAACTTCCCAACATCAAGAACGCGGTGACGTACAACACGTATGACGGCACTAGAAAAGGGAAGTTCAATAGCCAGTGCTCCACCCTTTGGGCTCCTTCTGCTAATCTCCTGTTTTTATCTCGTGTTAGTAAAAGTTTGGTGAGAGACGATTCGCACTTTTCAGTCTCATGCTTTTCCGATTGTTACTGCTCTTCAGTTTGTGTGGTGGGTTCGTATCTGGTTTTCAGTGCTTGCCCCCCAAAGCGCACGCGAGGTCCGTATAAAATATATGGAGTACTTTGCGGGTAGGGGGGACCATTGATATCCCAGAAAATGTTTAATAAACATTTTAAGAATAAATGTTTTTAGTTAAACTGAAATAATATTTCCTTTGATTTACTGCTTGTGTTTCTTTTAGCTGTCTCCTAGGTTCTCCAATGAGCTTCTTTTTTTTTTGGCCATTTTCTTCAATAGTGCAAACGTAATTTATTTGATACATGAGGTGACAATCTCTTCTTCATCAAACTATTATTATGTTGTGGGTCTGCTACACACACCTTGTTTTTGTTGTTAATGTATGTAATGCATTACTGTTAAAAATATACATCATTTACAGCACCATGAATGAATTTTAGTAAGTCACGAAAATGGCGTGATTAGGGCAAATTATAAAGCACTGTGGGAGTTATTTACTAAAGGAAATTCCACTTTGCACTTTCATGTGCAAAAGTGCACATGAAACTCCACTGAAAGTGCACTTGTAGTGCAAAGTGGATTTGCCTTTAGTAAATAACCCCCATTTCAGTGTAAACACCAACTTAGACCAAAAAATGATATTGAGCATTGAAAGAAGAAGCCACACATTGTTGAGTAGAAAACTTTTTACTCTGTGCACATTCACACGTGCGTTAGAAAAGGGTTTTTAAACAAACCAACATATTTTAGTAATTACATTGATGTTTTTGACAGTACAAATGACCTTTTTGTGTTAATACAGGCATGTGTAAAACCATAAAACAATACACAACTCAGGAACTTACAAAGTTCAACTTTGACAAAGTGAAGGCAATATCAGACATGAGTATGTCCAAACTGTGTTGATCTTGTCTTCATAAGATGGGGTGATGTCACCACTGGGAAAGCCAAGTTTTGAAGATGCACACAAATTGAGAGTCAAAATGGGCATTTCCCTCCTGATCCCATGCCTAATGTCAACATGTGCTAGCTCCCATCATGGAGGATCAATGGACTTGTTTCGGGGGTGCAACCCCTTCCTCTCATCTACTTTAGTTGCGAGGAAGGGGTTGCACCCCCAAAACGCATACATTGATATCCCGCGATGGCAGATAGCACATGTTAACACACTGTGTGCATCTTCAAAATTTGGCTTTCTAAAAAATATTTAAAATGTGTGAAAATAATAAAAATCCAAACAAACTAGAAGAATTTTGGGGTATTTTAGATTCTGCCTAAAACATCAATGATGTTTTTGAGTATCTTTTCCACATCATTGATGTCTTCCTTGATCTTCTGTAAATCACGATTGCACACCATGATCTCCCCGATGAGGACGTGTGCACTTGTGAAATGAGATTCTTCTGCCACAACATCCACATTAGGGATGGGCTTTATGTTCGGGTCGAACATGAGATCAATTCGAACATTGGCTGTTCGCCGAATAGTGAACAATTTGGGGTGTTCGCAGCAAATTCGAAAGCCGCGGAACACACTTTAAAAGTCTATGGGAGAAATCAAAAGTGCTAATTTTAAAGGTTAATATGCAAGTTATTGTCATTAAAAGTGTTTGGGGACCCGCGTCCTGCCCCAGGGGACATGTATCAATGCAAAATAAAAGTTTTAAAAATGGCCGTTTTTTCGGGAGCAGTGATTTTAATAATGCTTAAAGTGAAACAATAAAAGTGTAATATTCCTTTAAAGCCCCCCAAAGCACATTGTCCCCATGTTGATGGGGAGAAGGGCCTCATCCCCACAACCCTTGCCCAGTGGTTGTGGGGGTCTGCGGGCGGGGGGCTTGTGGGGAGCTTGTGGGAGGGGGGCTTGTGGGGGGGTTGTGGGGGTCTGTGGGCGGTTAAACGGGTGACCCCGCCCCCTCTGACAACACGGGGGAAAGCCATAGCAAGGTCCCCATGCGTCAGAGGGGGCAGGGTCACCGGGTGGCCCCGCCCTCTGTTATATAAGAGCTGTCACCTGAACAGAAGCATCACACAGCGAGAGACTCCCATTGAGGCGGATTGGAGAACGAAGCGAGGAGGAAGATGCCGGATGAGAAGAGCGGAGGAAGAAGCGGAGGAAGATAGAGGAAGAAGCGGGGGAAGAACAAGATGGAGGAAGAAGAAGAACACCGAAGGAAGACTGGAAGAAGAAGCGGGGAAAGAAGAAGACATTAATAAAGGAATTGTCAAAAACGCCTCTTGTCTTTTGTTAACATTTTTGACACTTTTTTTGTGAAATGGTAGGGGTACATTTGTACCCCATTACCAATTCACACGGGGGGGTTCGGGATCTGGGGATCCCCTTGTTAAAGGGGGCTTCCAGATTCCGATAACCCCCCGCCCGCAGACCCCCACAACCACTGGGCAAGGGTTGTGGGGATGAGGCCCTTCTCCCCATTATCATGGGGTCAAGGTGCTTTGGGGGGCTACCTCAAAGCACCCTCCCAATGTTGAGGTCATGTGGCCTGGTACGGTTCAGAAGGGGGGATGCTCTCTTGTCCCCCTCTTTTCCTGCGGCCTTCCAGGTTGCGTGTTCGGATAAGGGCCTGGTATGGAATTTGGGGGAACCGCCACGCATTTTTTTTTTTAATTTTGGTTTGGGGTACCCCTGTGGGGAAATCCCATGCCGTTTTTATCAATGACCCTTTATGTGTATTGCCGGACCGACAATTAATTAATAGCCGCGAGTAGTTTTAAATGACTTTTTTTCCTTTAGAAATGTCATTTTGCTGTCAGACTGTTCTAAGCACGGGAAACATGCGCCCCTTTACAGGCATACTAAAGACACCCCCCAGCTATAAAATGTAAAGGAAATTTAAATTTAAGGAATTTAAAACTTTTTTTGCATTGATCCATGTCCCCTGGGGCAGGACCCAGGTCCCCAAACACTTTTTATGACAATAACTTGCATATAAGCCTTTAAAATTAGCACTTTTGATTTTTCATGTTCGTGTCCCATAGACTTTAACCACCTCAATACTGGGCATTTTCGCCCCCTTCCTGCCCAAGCCATTTTTCAGCTTTCAGCGCTGTCGCACTTTGAATGACAATTGCGCGGTCATACAACACTGTACCCAAATGAAATTGTTATCATTTTTTCCCCACAAATAGAGCTTTCTTTTAGTGGTATTTGATCACCTCTGCGGTTTTTATTTTTTGCGCTATAAACAAAGGAAGAGTGAGAAGTTTTAAAAAAAACACAATAATTTTTATCTTTTGCGATAATAAATATCCAATTTTTTTTTCTTTAAAACAAATTTTTTCTCAGTTTAGGCCGATATGTATTCTTGTACATATTTTTTGTAAAAAAAATCGCAATAAGCGTTTATAGATTGGTTTGCGCAAAAGTTATAGCGTCTACAAAATAGGGGATAGATTTATAACATTTTTATTTTTTTAAATTTTTTTACTAGTAATGGCGGCGATCTGCGATTTTTAATGTGACTGCGATATTGTGGCGGACACATCGGACACTTTTGACACATATTTGGGACCATTCACATTTATACAGCGAACCGTGCTATAAAAATGCATTGATTACTGTATAAATGTGACAGGCAGGGAAGCAGTTAACACTAGGTGGTGATCGAGGGGTTAACTGTGTTGCTAGGGAGTGATTCTAACTGTAGGGGGAGGGGACCGATCGGTGTTCCTCTGTGCTGGGAACATACCATCAGTCTCCTCTCCTCTGACAGGACCGTGGATCTGTGTGTTTACACACACAGATCCACGGTCCTGCTGTGTTACCGGTAATCGCGGGTGCCCGGCGGACATCGCGGCCGCCGGGCACGCACACCGGGTGCCTAGTGACACGGCGGGTGCGCGCGATCGCCGGCGGCGGCGCGCGCGCGCCCCCTGGTGGCCTAGGAATGCGAGGCCGTCATATGACGCCCGCCCGCAATGAGAGCTGCGCCGCCTGGCCGTCAATAGACAGCCGGCGGTCAGCAAGCGGTTAACGGTGTTCGAATTAATTTTTTGCCTGTTCGCATGTTCTGGTGCGAACCGAAGGGGGGGGGGGGGTGTTCGGCCCATCCCTAATCCACATCACCTAAAATAAAAAAACACACCATGTATTATAAATATGCAGGCATCCATCTATTACCTGAAGCTGTGGTTTCAGACACTCACCTGTTGTGGTCACTATTTCGCCCACTTCATAAACCTCTCCTTCCTCCACATCCTGAGGTTGTGGTGTGGGGATTTGCTTTTTTTTAAGAGGTGAGGGGTCCCTGGTGTCCTCAGATGTCCCGAGTCTTTTCTCCCCTATGTGAATAAAAAAAAGGTATACTTAGGGCACAGATATTTGAGTGCAGAAATAGCAATATGAAACATTGCTTGAAAGTGTCGTACAATTGTCTTTTTTGGCAGAGTTCCAAGCTGAATACATGATTTTTTTCCCTTTATAAAGCTGGAATACTTACCTTCTTTATGTCAAGTTTCGCAGATGGAGACACCCCTAGTATCCACTGGAGCACCTGTGTGGGACACCCTAAAAAGTTTGTTCTGGTGTCCCACACTAGTAGGGATGAGCTTCGTGTTCGACTTGAACATCGTGTGTTCAGTCATTCGCCGAATTTCGAACGTTATGGGCCGTTCGCGCCAAATTCGAGTGGCGCGTCACGGCCCATAATTCACTGCGGCATCGCAGTGCATTGCTGGCTGATGATTGGCCAAACATGCACTATGACCCGCATGCTTGGCCAATCACAGCGCTGTGTGTACAGAGAGTTGTAATTGGCCAAATCCAAGGAGGCTTTGGCCAATTATGGCTCAGGTGGTTTAGTACACGCCCCACACTATATAAGGCCGCCTCCGTGGCAACCTTGTGTAGTGTGTTGCGGTAGAGAGAGAGAGATAGACAGAGAGAGAGAGAGACACGGTGTCATTTGATTTAAGTTAGATAGAGTAGGCAGGCGAGTCAGTTAGCTGCACTTACAGTGTATGGTGTGTGTGTATATATATATATGCATCCCAGGTGTTGTGTGTGTGTGTGTGTATATATATATATATATATATACACACACTGTATTCAGTTTAGCTAGATCCATTCCTGTTATTCTCTTCCTAATATACTGACAGGCAGGCAGGTGTTTTTACAGTATTTCCAGTTAGTGTACTGTGTACCCTGCACAGTTGCACCTACAGTATAGCTACCTGAAGACAAGTGGAGGTGTTCTCATACTAATAATACTACATGCAGGCAGTTAATTCTGCTAGCTGCAGCATCAGTATATCGATATACATCCCAGCTTTGTGCAGCTACATCTCACTGCAGGCCATTAGTATGTCTGGAAGGCCAACAAGGAGAGGCAGACAGTCACAAGCCAATAAAAGAGGGCAAGCAGGCTCTGTCTAGAGGCAACAGTGCTGGTCGTGGAGACGGTGCATCCTCATCAGCACGTGGCCGTGGGACACACTTTTTTTCGGCAGCTGGCCATGTTGAGCCGCAACATACGGAAGACTTGGTCGAGTGGATGACCAAGCCGTCCTCATCCTCCTCATCCTCTCTCACCCAGGCTCCATGTACTTTGTCTGGCAAAGCAGCTGCCAACGCAGCCTCTTCCCTCGGATCATTGGCATCAGTCACTCCTTCCCTAGCCCCACCATGTCCTCCTGAGTCCCCCGATCTGTTTGACCACAGTGTTGGGTACATGCTCCAGGAGGATGCCAAGAGTTTTGAAGGCTCTGATGATGGTACTCAGCTAGAGGAAGGCAGTAACGTGAGCACGGACAGAGGGGGTGTCCAAGAAGGACAGCAATCTGGCAGTCATGTTCCCCCTGCTGCAGCATACTGCCAGGTTTGCTCCAGTGATGAGGAGGGAGGGGATGATGAGGTCACTGACTCCACGTGGGTGTCTGATAGGAGAGAGGAGGAGGAGGCACATCACTAACGAGGCAGGATGCCTTCCAGGGGCCAGCCTAAGGGCAGCACACTGACTGCATCACACCGCAGAGCTCCGCATGTGCAGGGCGCTGCAGTCTCTGCGCGTTATTCCAAAAGTTCTTTGGTGTGGGCTTTTTTTGAGACGAGTGCATCAGATCGCACCGCTGCTATTTGCAACATATGTCTCAAGCGTATCTCGAGTGGCCAAAACATCTCCCGCTTGGGTACCACATGCTTGACCAGACATATGTTGACCTGCCATGCAGTTCGTTGGCAAGCGTATCCAAAAGACGCACACCAAAGAACAAAGCGGACCTCTCATTGCTCCTCATCAGCTGAGATCTACAACCCCACTATACCTTCTGTCCTCTCTGAGACCTGCACTGAGAGGAATCAAGGTGTAGAATTAGGTGTGTCACAGCCAAGTTCTTGCAGTCAATCTGCTATCGGTACACCAACGTCAGATTGTACCAGGCAAGTTTCTCTGCCCCAGCTGCTGCACCGCAGAAAGAAGTTTGCTCCCAGCCTTCCACATGCCCAGCGGTTGAATGCTAGCTTGGCAAAATTGCTAGCACTTCAACTGCTACCTTTTAAGTTGGTAGACTCTGCCCCCTTCTGTGAGTTTGTGGAATGTGCGGTTCCTCAGTGGCAGGTTCCCAAATGCCACTTTTTCTCACGGAAGGCGATTCCGGCTCTCTACTGGCATGTGCAAGGCAATGTCCATGCCTCGCTGGACAGGGCGGTCAGTGGTAAGGTGCATATTACCGCTGACTCATGGTCCAGCAGGCATGGACAGGGACGTTACCTAAGTTTCACGGCACATTGGGTGACTCTGCTGGCAGCTGGGAAGGATGCAGGACAAGGTGCAGTAGTGTTGGAGGTTGTTCCGCCACCACGCCTCCAAAATGTCACTACTGGTGATTCTGACACACCTCTCTCCTCCACCCCCTCCTCTTCTTCTTCCTCCATGGCCTCTTCCTGTGCTTGGTCCTCGGAACTAGCGGTGCTCCGTAGGCATTCAAGGGGCTACGCAAGTACGCAGGCCAAAAGATGCCATGCGGTGCTGGAGCTGGTGTGCTTGGGGGACAGGAGCCACACTGGGGCAGAGGTTCTGTCAGCTCTGCAGGGGCAGGCTCAGAGGTGGTTGACGCCATGCCAACTTAAGCAAGGAATGGTGGTAGGCGACAATGGCATCAACCTCCTCTCCGCCCTCCGACAGGGACAATTGACCCATGTGCCCTGTTTGGCTCACATCCTTAACTTAGTGGTGCAGCGGTTCTTGGGCAGGTACCCGGACTTACAGGATGTCCTGAGGCAGGCCAGGAAAGTCTGTGTGCATTTCCGCCGGTCATATAATGCCAGTGCTTGGCTGGCAGACCTCCAAAAGGAATTTACCCTGCCCAAGAACCGCCTAATCTGTGGCATGCCCACCAGGTGGAGCTCAACGTTGGCCATGCTGCAGCGGCTGCACACGCAGCAGAGGGCCATCAATGAGTACCTATGCGACTATGGCACCAGGACAGGGTCAGGGGAGCTTGGTTTTTTTCCCCACGCCAGTGGGCCATGATCAGGGATGCATGTACTGTCCTGTCACCATTTGAGGAGGCCACAAGGATGGTGAGCAGTGACAGTGCATGCATTAGTGACACTGTCCCCCTTGTCCACCTGTTGGAGCACATGCTGCGTGGAATAATGGACAGGGCACTTGAGGCAGAACAGAGGCAGGAAGAGGAGGACTTCCTTAGCTCTCAAGGCCCCCTTTATCCAGACAGTGTTCCTGCGTGCCCGCCAATCACACAGGAAGGGAACGAGGAGGAGGAGAAGGAGGATTGTGTCAGCATGGAGGTGGAGCCTGGCACTCAGCATCAGCAGCAGTCTTTAAGGGACCAGTCCCAAGAAACACATGGACTTGTACGTGGCTGGGAGGAGGTGGCTGCAGATCATGTCGATCTTAGTGACCCAGAGGACTCCGGACCGAATGCCTCAGCAAACCTACGCTGCATGGCCTCCCTGATCCTGCAAAGCCTGCGTAAGGATCCTCGTATTCGTGGTATCAAGGAGAGGGATTGGTACTGGCTGGTAACCCTCCTTGATCCATGTTACAAGGGTAAGGTTGCGGACCTTATCTTGACGTCGCAGAGGGAGCAGAGGATGAAACATCTTCGGGAGGCCTTGCAGAAAGGTCTGTGCAATGCGTTCCCAGAGACTGGGAGGTTACAAACTCCTGTTTCTGGACAACGTGTTGCTGAGGCTTCGGTCAGTCAAAGAAGGAGCGGTGGAGAAGGTGGCCGTCTGACCGATGCGTTCAGACAATTTTTTAGTCTGCAGCCCCAAGGTATGATCGGTTCCAGCAACCATCGCCAGCGTCTGTTTTACATGGTGCAGGAATACCTAGGGGCAAGATCTGACTTGGACACCTTTCCCACCGAAAATCCTCTGGGTTACTGGGTGTCACGTACCTGGTAGGTTGTGAGCCTGAAGTGCAGAGAAGGACCTACCTTACAGCTCCCACTCCTGTTCCTCTGGAATGGAGACAGAAGGCCAGGAGTGAGGAGTGGTATGGGTGCCTGGCAGGATCGACAGTCACCGGAAGTTCAGGAGTGGTGACACCCTCTGGGTCCAGAAGCTGAAGAGGACGCTGGATCGTAGAGAGGACCCGGAGCCACAGCAGATAAGGAAGCAGGTAAGTAAGCAGGTAAGTAAGCAGGACTGGAACCTGGAACAAGCAGCAGGTAGTAGCCTGGATTTGCTGGACTGGAACCTGGAACAAACAGCAGGTGGTAGCCTGGAACGCTGGACTGGAACCTGGAACAAGCAGCAGGTAGTACTGTTTGTAGGTCTTATAGCAGCACCATCTTGAATTTAAATGCATTGTAGGGTGTGCCCCCCAAATATGTTCTTGTATGTTGTAATAGGCCCTGACCAGGTTTTTGGGCTGGAGCACCCCTCCCCCTCCTCATTACCTCCTATTTAGTGGCCACCAGTGTTTAGGATGTATCCCTTTCAGTTCTCCCACATAGAGGAGTTCAGCTCCCATGGTTGAGACAAAGGATCTTCCATTCTATTACTAGTGTAGGACCCACTAATTCGGGGTACTTTGTCGCAGTAAGTGGGCTTAGCACTATATGACCATATAGTGTGACCAAACCCCCGTATTTTTGAATATGTTCAGGTGTTCAGGTGTTTTTAACTAGCCCTGCAGGAAATGTCATTCTTGTATGTGTGCGCTGTACAATATTTTGTACTGTTTGTAGGTCTTATAGCAGCACCATCTTGAATTTAAATGCATTGTAGGGTGTGCCCCCCAAATATGTTCTTGTAGGTAGTAGACTGGAACGCTGGACTGGAACCTGGAACAAGGCAGCAGGTAGTAGCCTGGAACGCTGGACTGGAACCAGGAACAAGGCAGCAGGTAGTAGACTGGAACGCTGGACTGGAACCAGGAACAAGGCAGCAGGTAGTAGACTGGAACGCTGGACTGGAACCAGGAACAAGGCAGCAGGTAGTAGACTGGAACGCTGGACTGGAACCAGGAACAAGGCAGCAGGTAGTAGACTGGAACGCTGGACTGGAACCAGGAACAAGGCAGCAGGTAGTAGACTGGAACGCTGGATGCAGGTGTCAGACTGAGGGGTGGTCAAACAAGCCAGAGGTCGGTATTGGTCGATCAGCAGAGGTACCCGGGACAATACAGAGGGATGGTCAGGCAAGCCAAGAGGGTCTGGTGCAGGCGGATAGCAGGATGGTCTAACAGGAGGCCGGGTCAATAGCAGAGTACACAGGTCAGATCAGGTTAAGGCACACGGAATGCTGTAGAGCAGACAGCGGGGATGGAGTGTGACAGGCCGGTTTAAATAGCCCGCCTGGCACTAGCGGGAGTGCGCGCGCGTGTGCCCGTGCGTGACAGCACCCGTGAACGCGTGCGCATGCGCAGTGGAACCCGCGGCCGTGTCCCCCTGCGTCTGGATCGCTGATTATTGGCAGGATCTTCATGACACTGGGTCTTGAGGATGGATCACTGGCCAGAGCTTGCACAGTATGCAATTGAGCTACTGGCCTGTCCTGCATCCAGCGTTCTTTCGGAACGCACATTCAGTGCTGCTGGAGGTTTTGGAACCAATCACAGGGTGCGTCTGTCCTTCGACTCGGTCGATCGACTGACCTTCATAAAAATGAATCAGTCTTGGATCACCACCAGCTACCAAGCACCTGATGCTGATGTAACCGAATAATTTTTTTGGAAATCTCAGATCCCTTCAAAGACTGCCTATGCTGATGCTGAGTGACTATCCCTGAGTAATTATCCTCTTCCTCCTCAATCATCACGCTGATAGCTTGTAAGAACATTTTTGATTCTGGGCGCCGCCACCAGTGCCTAAGGCCCAATTTTTCAGCCCCTGTTTAACAGGGGCGTGTAATTACAATTCTTGATGCAATTCTTTGCAGCAGGGCTCGTTCCTGCGCTCCAACTATCTGTGAGGGGTTGCAGTGTTTAAGGCCCAATTTTTCTGGCCCTGTTCAACAGGGACATGTAATTACAATTCTTGATCTAATATTTCACAGCAGGGCCCTGTGAGGGCTTACAGTGTTGTGGCCACAACAACACCTAAGGCCCAAATTTCTGCTGAGTATATAGGGCAGGCCCCTACTTTCAAACATCTAACTTACAAACGACTCCTACTTGCAAACGGAAGGAGACAACAGGAAGTGAGATGAAATCTACCCCTAGGAAGGGAAATTCTCTCCTGTAAGAGTTAATATGGGAAAAACTTTTCTCCTTTCCACTGATGCTTTCCAATCCTTGTTCCACAAAAAAACCCAAATTTTCTAAAAACATTTCTCATTGGGACAGAAAGTGGGGTGAAATCTTCTGAAGAGGAGGAAAGACAGCAAAACAAATGTCACAGGGGTGATAACCCTTCCCTATGTTTTCCAAAAAGCTTAAAAAAAGATTTTTTGGCTGGAGCTAAACACGTTAAAAATGTACCCGTTCTAAATTACAAAGAGATTCTACTTAACAACAAACCTACAGTCCCTGCCTTGTTTGCACCGCCTGTATACTGCTGTTCAGAGTATATAGGGCCTGGGGGCCCCACACCTTTCCTTTTTTTAATTTGGGTGCGGGGTTCCCCTTAATATCCATACAAGACCCAAAGGGCCTGGTAATGGACTGGGGGGTACCCATGCCGTTTGTCTCACTGATTTTCATCCATGTTGCCAGGACCCGAAATTACATTAAAGCCGCAAGCAGTTTTAAATGACTTTTTTTCCTTTAAAAATGACATTTTGTGCAGGGACTGTTCTTGTTTACAAAAGTTTATTTGGAAGACATGAAATAACACAGTTACAAAAGAAGCAGGAGGATCATACATGTATGGTGGATATTATAGGGTATACAATATGTTTGGTTATAATACAATATTATGTTAAATACGAATATGGTACGATGGGGGAATATATAAGAAAAACAAACATATAGTATTATGTACTAGTTCACAGGGGGTAATAATGGTAAATCAGAGAAAATAATTATGGAGAAATAATCAGTTATGGAAGCGGTTTCATAGATGGGTTATGCAACTTATGACACGTTATGATCGGATGGGGACCAGAATTTCCATTTGTCATGAAAAATCTGCATGCTGTCTGTTAATGTGTGGCGTATCCTCTCGGAAAGCTTGAGTATTTCCATTCTAGATTCAACCTGAGACCATGATAGATTTTGTGATCACCAGTTAAAAGCTATCATCCATTGGATGGAGCTGATTAGAGAATGGATTAGTCTGTTGCATGGATGTTTGGAATTGAGGCGAACAGGATGCATATTTGTGGTGAGAGAGAGAGATTTTCTTTTTGAGGGGGTTTTCCAGTCTATTAATTACAGTATTCCATATTGGTTCTAGGTGTTTACAACCCCAAAAAATATGGATATAATTGCCTTCTTCATGGCATCCCCTGAAACAGTCAGGGGAGGCCGTGGGGTAGAAGGAGTGGATTTTAGCGGGGGGTCATGTACCATCTAATGAGGAGTTTCAGTGGGGACTCTCTAAATGCAGTAGCGCAGCTACTTTTGCGAAGATTAACTATCATTTCAGACCAAGAGTCTATAGGAAATGAACAACCAATTTCTGTTTCCCATCGTATCATAGAGCCAGATTTCTCAGGTTGATGGATGTTGTTAAGGTAGTTATATAGATGAGATATTAAACCTTTATCCCTAGGAGTGGACATGTGTTCAAATGTTGTGCTTGGGGGATTGATGGATAGGGAGTAGTATGTTGAATAAAAGTCTCGGATAAGAGAATATTGTTGGAATTCTGAAGGGGGGAAATTAAATCTAAATTGTAGTGAGGCAAATGAGGGAAATTTGATATTGAGTGTCAGAGCTTTTAAAGTGGTGAGGTTGTTTTTAGTCCAGTTATGAAACAAAGTATTATCTGGAAATGCAGGAGGGAATCTACGATCACCTAAAAATGATGCTAGTGGAGGAGTTTCTGAGGATAGTTTAAAGTTCACCTTAATCTTATTCCATAAAGTGAGCAACTATTATGTTTCTTTTGTTAAAAGTGTGGTGTGATTTCAAATTAGACCATAAGATGCCTTTAAGGTTTAGAGGTAGAATAGAGGTGGACTCAAATTTTAGCCAAGAGATGTTTGTATTAGGGGAGAACCACTGTGCCAACTGTACTAGTCTAGCCGCCAGGAAATAAAACCAGAGGTTAGGGAGTCCCAGGCCGCCATTATGTTGAGGTCTATGTATGAGGGAATAACTACATCTAGGTTTTTTTTCGTTCCATATAAATCTATTAATTTCGGGGGTTCTATGGCTAGAGCAAAGAGGAGAGGAGAGAGTGGGCAGCCTTGTCTGGTACCTCTGCTCAAGGGGAAGAAATCTGAATTACTGCCTGGGATTCTGATTCTAGTTTGGGGAAGGTGGTATAGAGCATTAAAGCCGTGAATACATTTTGCAGATAAGCCAAATTTTGGTAATAAATGGTTTAGATAAGACCAGTTGACACTGTCAAAGGCCTTGTGTATGTCAAGGCTGAGTAGATATAAGGGGCGAGAATGAATATTGGCGTCTTGTACGATGTTTGTGACTAATCTAATATTATCTACTAGTTGTCTGCCTGGGATAAAGCCTGTTTGGTCAGTGTGAATCAATGAGGTGATAACTGTGGCCAGTCTATTTGCTAATAATCTGCCAAATAGTTTGAGATCATTGTTTAGGACTGAGATGGGATGGAAGATTTGGGGTAGGGAGTGGTCTTTTTGAGGTTTGGGAATTAAGGATAAGTTTGCTAATAACATGTCTTGGGGAAAATGACCACCCGATAAGATGTGATTAAACATTCTAGTGAGGCTAGGGGTCAGTAGAGGGGCACATTTTTTATAATATGTTGTGGTATAGCCGTCTGGGCCTGGTGCTGTAGATGTTTTAAGGGATTTTATTACGTTCAGAATTTCAGAGTCAGTGCAAGGATCATTTAAAGAAGAGGATTGTTGTTGGTTAAGTTTTGGGAGTTGAAGGGTGTTTAACCAATCTAAGCTAGTCGGCAGGGGGTGTGTTTGAGGACCAGAAAGAAGGTTTTTGTAAAAGGAAGTAAAGATTTGGAGGACATCTTGGGGGTGTGTCACCAAGTTTCCTTTTTTGTTACGGAGCTTGTAAATATGAGGGGGTTTGGTGTCGTGGTTCAACTTTCTAGCAAACATTGCTGATGAAGAATTGCCATGTAGTAGAAATTTGGCTTTTGAAAACCGTAAAGATTTTTCTGTATCTTCAGATAGCAATAGATTTAGTGCTTTGCGTTTTGCATAAATGAGTGAGGTTAGTTCAGTAGAGGTGTTATTATTTTGTTTATTGTATAGGTCATGTAGATCTTTGGTAAGACATTTAATTTCTGTAAGTTTAGCTTTGTTTTTGGCAGCAGCTAAATTGATGAAATGTCCTCTTAGGACTTCTTTGAGGGCAGCCCAAATTGAGGTAGGAAGGACTTCATCTGTGGTATTATTTTGGAAGTAATCCTCAATGTGGGAACTAATCAGTTGAACGTTGGAGGGGTTTGAAAGAAGAGAATCATTAAGGCGCAAGTTAAAGGGGGTGGGAGCCATGCCAATATGAGAAGTTTCAAAGAATACTATGTTATGGTCCGACCAAGGGCAGGGGTGTATATTTGTTTTGGAGGAATTCGCTAGAAGGATAGGAGTACAAAAAATATAATCTAGTCTGGCAAAACAATCATGCGGGTGAGAGTATGCTCTAATTCCAATATTGTGTGCTCTCCAGGAATCTATTAGGTGTAGTTTACTAAGTGAGCGGTTTATTGATTTGCTTAAGGCTCTAGAAGAGGGGACCAACTTACTTCTGTCGAGGGCTGGATGAGCAGATACGTTGAAATCTCCTCCAATTATCATGTGGGGAGAAATGTAGTGTTCTAAAGTGTTAAAAAATTTGGTGAAAAATGATGCTTGAGCTTCATTTGGGGCATATAGTGAAGCAATCGTAACAATGCGCCTATTTATACTAACTTTTATGATGATAAATCTACTGTCATCATCTTTGTATATACTATGAGGTTCGAAAATTATAGAGTTTTTAATAAAAATTGCAACACCACGTGATTTATTTGAGAAGGTGGTATAGTGGAGTTGGTTAAATGATTTGTCAAAGTATTGTGGGTGGTTAGTGGTAGAGAAGTGGGTTTCCTGCATCAAAATGATATCTGCTCCCAATCTTTTGTAGTGCTTGAATACTTTTTTCCATTTGTTGGGGGAGTTGAAGCCTTGGACATTATGAGAAAATATTCTAAGTTTCATTTTTAAGAGGGAGGATTATGTTAGTTGAATGAATGGGGTCAAAGGGGACCATATAAGGGTGCATAGTATAAAGTAAAAAACAATATAATAATAATCAATGAAAACGATCATAAGTAGGTATGGTTGATATAAAGCAGTATTGATAATTACATTAAAGGAAGTTGAGATAACCTGATTTACGTGGAAATATAAGTCTTCCGGGAAATTTGTTTCTTACAAAAGTTGCCATAAGGGCAAAAATAACTAAAACTGAAAAAAAGAGAAAAAGGCGGCTGAAGGACCGAGGGTCGTCCAGCCCAATAAAGTCAACAATTGGACAAATCTGTCCAAATTCTGCCGGCGGGGACCGCCACACCACCCCAATTGGGAGTAGGGCAGCAGGCACCCCAGGCAGAATGGGGGTCAAACTAACGACGGTGGATGAGCCAGGCAAATCAAAACATTATAAACATATTTTAAATGAGATATGTGCATGGTATTGTACCAATATAAACTGAACATAACAGTCTACCAAAAGTGTTGATAATAAATGCGAACAATTATACAGTGGACTCTGGTAAAGAGATGTTAAAGTCCGGAGATGCGGGGATAAATAAAAAAAAAAAGGACATGTGATGTAACAAATGGTGAGTTTAGAACGTCTCACACTTCTGTGGATTGCAGACATTGGACTTCAGATTCCATAGCAGATATTTAGAAGGTGAGTGATATCTTCCCAGGGGGAGGGAAGAAAAGTGTAGGTCGCTGGAACTTTTCTGCATGGAGAAAAATAATAAATAAATAAATAAATAAAAATAAAAAATTTTTTAAAGGTTATGTCTGCGACAAAAAAAAAAAGGAAAAGTTAGTGTAGAGTATAAAGCTGAATAGTTCTTTGTTCAGTGCTTCATATCCTATGTAGCTTGTATAATTGGTAACAAATTATATTAGAGTTGAATATTTTTTCAGCACTTTTTTCTTATATGAGAATGAGTTGTGAGTTCAGATCTTTGTCCATCCCAGTGAGGAAGGAGCGATGAGGAAGGAGCGATGAGGAAGGAGCGATGAGGAAGGAGCGATGAGGAAGGAGCGATGAGGAAGGAGCGATGAGGAATTCGCCTTATTTAGATGAATTCTAGCTGGTTAGGAGGTTGGGTTTGGAGGGGACATTTGTTGCCATCTTTCCCTCGGAAGGCGTCTGGTAGAGGGTGTAGACCATATAGGGGAAGATCTGGGTTTTGCAGGGAGACGTTGTGATGGTTCTGGTTCCAGAAGGCCCAGTTTGATCAGTAATTCCTTCCCTTCAATGACATTATATACATTATATGTTGTACCGTTGTGTGTTAAAGATAATTTGAAGGGGAATCCCCAGCGATATTTAATCCTGGCAGATTGTAGAATGTAACTTCTTTCATCCTGCGTCTGCGATCCAAAGTCGCAGGAGAGATATCAGGGTAAATCTGCAGCCTAACTCCATGGAATTCAATGAACTGGGAGTTTCTAGCAGCTCTCATGATATCTTCTTTAGTGACAAAGTCCTTCATGCACATTATCTCTGGCGGGTTTATCTGACGTTGGTTTTGGATGTAGTGCCCTATGAATTCTGTCACAAGCCAAAGCAGAGGATGGCTTATCAGGTACAAGATTGTGGAATCATTTTGTAATAGCTTGATTTAAATCGGTGATCGACTCAGGGATGCTCTAATATTGTTTCGTCTGTTTCTATTGTCCAGATCTTCAATGTAAACCTGCATGAAAGAAAAACTGTCTGCCAATGTTTCATAGTCCTTTCTCAGATCATTATGTGCAATGGCTAGTTTGTCATGTTTAGCTTCAAGTATATCAGTGCGGCTTTCTATGCTGGCTATCTCCTGTGAGAGCGCTGTAGTGGATTTGTGTATTTCATGTTCTAATTTGTCCACAAATTTATCATTGATAATTGACAGACTTGCATCCAGGTCAGCTTTAGATAAAGGCTGAATGTACTCACTGCCTTTAGATGTGTTGGAGATGCTGGAGGCCGCGTGGTGACCGGCGGCATTTTGGGTCATCTTCACTGCTGTGTTCTTCATCCTCAATAGGTAATTTGTCAGGTTATGCTGGGAGCGATGGGGTCGCTCTTTCCTGCCCGATGGCATGCACAGGGGTGTCCCGCGGGGGTGATCGGGTGGTTCGGGTTATTATTAAATGAAAATAGTCCGGGAATCTTGCCTGGCCGGCCTTTGTCAGACGGAGCTCAGCAGCGTCCGTCTTCCATCGCACCACGCATGCGCCCCCGCAGGGACTGTTCTAAGCACGGGAAACACGCACCACTTTACAAGCATACTATAGACACCCCCCAGGTACGAAATTTAAAGGAATAGTTCACTTTTTTTTTTTATATTAAGCATTATTAAAATCACTGCTCCCGAAAAAAACGGCCATTTTTAAAACTTTTTTTGCATTGACACATGTCCCCTGGGGCAGGACCCAGCTCCCCAAACCCTTTTTAGGACAATACCTTGCATATAAGCCTTTAAAATGAGCACTTTTGATTTTGAATGTTCGAGTCCCATAGACGTCAATGGGGTTCTAACGTTCGTGTGAAGTTTCAGTCCGTTCGCAGGTTCTGGTGTGAACCGAACCGGGGGGTGTTCGGCTCATCCCTAGTCATAGTGCTCCTGCCTCCAGATGTGTAAACAGCTGCTGAGTGTCCTCTGCTTACATTACATTGAATCTAGTTTGCACTTCATTCTAGTACAAACCCACCTAGACAACAATGTACTAAACTTCTTTTAATACAAATAGGCATGACCAAATATAGTTAACCTGGATCTGCCAAAAACATTGTATTAGTGGGCGAACAATCGATGTTTACTACGAACGATTACTGTGCCCACGAACCTGAAAGTTGCCATTTTAAACTGTACAACAGTAAAGAAAAGCACATGGAGCAGCACAAATGCAATAATAAGACTAGGAACACACGACAACAACGTACTTTTTTGAAGAACTCTCTTGATCTTTCTGTACTGATCGTGCTCCCTCAATTTCAGGTCTGACCAGCGTTTCCTCAGTTGATCCTTGGATCGTCATACCCCAAAATTCCTGTGCAGACTTCTCACAACTTTAGCCATGATCTTGGCCTTTCTGACATTGGGGTTTGGGTAAGGTCCATTCTTCCCATCATAGTCGGCCCTCTTGAAGATGTCCACCATCTCTACAATGGACATATTTGAAGCCTTAAATCTCCCCTGGGATCGGGACGTTCATGGCTCGGGGCTTTCGTTGTTGCTGCTCTCTTCTGCATGCACTTGCTCTTTCTCCGCCATGTGCTCTCCCACTGCACCGAAAGACAGGGGCAAAAAATAGACTAGAAAGAAGGTCAGGGGTGGGCGGAGTTTCACGCATGCGCAGTGTATATAAATTGTAACACGCATGCGTCGTACGTACGATCTGTGAGTGGAGGAAGATATACCGGAAGCGCCAATCGTTTTAACGAAGGTACAAGTTTAACTTGGTGCATCAGTGGCCTATACCGCTTCTAGATTGAGGCCTATATTGGGACAAGATTAGGAGAGTTTAGCCTGACATTAGGGTTTGTCTTGTGTTGTGTCTTGCAGAGAAAATCGATCTATTCAATGATGAGGACTTTATCCCCATATTCATTGCTATGTACAGGGAGCTGCCCTGTCTGTGGCAGGTAAACCACCCCTTTTATAACAATAAAACAAAAGAGGAAGGCAGCGCTGGATCAATTGCTGGAATTTGTGAAGCCGGTGATCCCCACAGCAGACATCCCCTATTTGAAGGCCCTAATTGGTGGCGCACTTATAAAAGGGAGCACAAGAGGGTCCAGGATTCCCAGAGATCAGGAGCTGCAGCAGATGACATTTATGTCCCCAGGCTGTGGTACTATGACAGGCTGCATTTTCTGGCAGGTCAGACTGAACCCAGGCCAGCACTCTCCACTCTTCCTTCAAGGTTTCCTTCCACCCCAGCTGAGGCTTCCGATATCCAACCTGGGCCTTCCAGCCAGGAAGAAGTGGAGGAGCCCAGCTTGAGCCAGGTATAGCATTCTTCTACATATTTCTAGTTAAATCATTAATGATGTTAACTAGATGTTATTATTGATCAGTAATTTCTTTTCTTTTTTTTTTTTTTATCCAGAAAATTTTTTATTGAAAATTACAAACATACAGTCCAGAGATCCATAAACCAGACATTTACATCAAGGCATACCATCCCCAGTTCCCTGAGAACCATGTCTCAAATATATAAGATAATATGGCACTCATTTCACATTTTAACACCTTACAGATAAAGTACCTTACACAAAATCCATTGCTTGTGTACTTAAATACTTGCTCTAACAGATAGTATGGGCGCGGGATCCCTCAGCCCGCGTTTAGTCTCAGAAGTCTATCCATGACTAGGTCCTCCGGGGCCAGTCCCGGAGTACCCAGCCACGGCTCCCACAGTTTTTCAAACTTAGCGGTACAGCCTCTATGTTGGTATATGATTTTCTCCATCCTTAGCGTGTTACCTACTGCTGTAATCCATTCCTTAACCAAAGGGGGCGATTCAGATTTCCAGTGCAACATAATCAGCTTGCGGGCCATGAACAGGGCCCTAGTAAGAGCCTCTCTAGTGTGCGGTTCCCATTGTAATTCGTCCAGCAAGTTCAGAATGCACTGTCTAGGGTCCAGAGGAATCTGCACCCCAAACACGGCAGACAGGACTTCTATCACCCCCCTCCAATAGACATGCAGTTTGGGGCAGCGCCAAAGCATATGTATCAGCTCACCATGATCCCTTTTGCATCTAGTACACAGTGGGGTGGGTGTCAGTCCCATGATATGCAATCTATGGGGTGTGTAATATACTCTCAGAAGTGTATATAGTTGAGTCAACCTTTGTGTCACATTCAGGGAGCAAATAGCCACTGATTGTAGGGCTTCCTCCCACTGATCTTCATCCAGGGACCCTATATCTGTTTCCCATTTTCGTTTAACTGTAAGGGGGTGTTTTGAGAGGTACTTGCTGGATAGTGTAGTGTAACACTGGGAGATAAATCCTTTGGATACCTCCGCAGTTTTAAGTTGAGACAGAATGGGATTAGGGTCCATATGCCACTCAGAGGTCTTAGACTGAGCTATAAATGCATGTCTGAGTTGCATATAGTAGAACTGCATATGTTGTGGTAGCCCGTATTTCTCTCTTAAAGTTTCAAACGACAATAATTTCCCATTACTAATAACTTGAGCTAAGTAGAAAATGTTATGCCTCTTCCACCTGTCTGAATGCTGCAATTTGGCCAGCTCAGGGTAGGACTCGTTTGCCCAGATAGGACTAAATTCATTGAAACCTGTGGCCCTTGCAAATATCTGACTTTGTTCCATATTTTCTGTATTAAGCTGTATGTGGGAAAACTTTTTTGGGGTTTACCAAAGGCCGATGCCTCAAGAGCAGTTGGAATTGAATGTCCACCCACTGCATGAAGCATAATACCTTCTGAAGCACTAGGGGATCTGTCACCTAAGTCTCCCTCCATGCTCATAGTGCCTATCAGATGTTGCATCTGGGACGCCAGGTAATACAACCATGGATTCGGAAGTGCAAGGCCACCGTCATCTTTAGGGCGCTGCAGGTGCTCTAATTTTATCCTAGGGGGTTTACTTTTCCAGATTAGTTCACGGAATATGGTATTAACTATCCTAAAGGTCTTCAGTGGGATCACTACTGGGGAATTATGTAGCATGTATAGCAGTTGGGGCATCAGAATCATTTTAATTAGATTCACTCTGCCCGCAACCGACATACACAGGGTGTTCCATGTCTTGACCCGTTGTCGAAACCTGGCCAGGAGTGGGGAAATGTTTAGTTGGCCATATTCCCTAATTCGTGGTGATACCCATATCCCCAGATATTTAAAAGAGGTGGCAACAGGAATATCTCCTACCCGCACACCGTCTTGTAGTGTGGCATCATCCAGGGGCATCAAAGCAGACTTGGTCCAATTTATTTTCAGGCCTGAAAATTCCCCAAACCGAATCACCGTGTCCATCGTGTTCCTCAGGGATTGCTCCATATCCCCCAATAGTATCATTGTGTCATCTGCATAGAGCATCACCTTCTCCTGTCTATCTCCATAGCAGAAGCCTGTGATACCCCCATGATCTCTAATCTTAATTGCCAAAGGTTCTATAGCCAGGGCAAACAACAGGGGGGACAAAGGGCACCCCTGCCGCGTGCCCCGGCCTAAGGTAAATGAAAGTGACAATCTGCCGGCCTCTCTTATAAAAGCCCGGGGGGAGTGATATAACAAGCGCACCCAGGTAATGTATGCAGCCCCGAAGCCAAATCTCCTCAGCATCTCCCAGAGATAGGGCCATTCCACGCTATCAAAGGCTTTCATGGTATCTAATGACAGGAGAGCCCTGGTTCCCATATTGTCAGCCTGTGTCTCCATTTATTTGGCATAAATCCCGCTTGATCTGGGTGTATAACTGAGGTGATTACCTTATTTAATCTAAGGGCTAGTACTTTGGCCAAGATTTTAATATCTGACTGGAGTAACGATATCGGCCTATAGGAAGCTGGATCTACGGAATCCTTCCCCTGTTTTGAAATCAATACGATATGGGCTTGAGACATAGATGGTGGAAGGGCAGACTGGTCTCTGGCTGCGTTAAACATTGTCAATAACTTGGGTAACAGTACTTCAGAGTAGCTTTTGTATATCTCCATAGGGATACCATCCCCCCCTGGAGCCTTACAATTGGGAAACGCAGCCACAGCCACCTGCAGCTCCTCCAGAGACAACGGGGAGTCCAACTCCTGGCATTGTAACGCAGAGAGCTGTGGGAAAGCAATGTCATCTAAATAATTACCTAACTCCCCGGGTCATGTGTCGAGGTCGGACGATACAATGTTTCATAGAACTCAGCTAGTGCTTTTAATATTAAATCGGGAGAGTGTACCAGCTGTCCCCCTTTGGTTTTTATGGTACCAATTACAGGAGATTTCTGTTCTGAATTAGCAAATCTAGCCAGAAGGCGGCCCGTTGTTTCCCCCTCCTCCAAAAAAGCAGTTTTAGAAAAAAACCTCTTCTTTTCCGCCGAGGAGGCCAGGAGGTGCCCATAAGCAGATTGAGCTGCCTGCCAGGCCTCCCTTGCGGAATCAGTGGGATCCTGCACATACTTCTCCTCCAGGGAGTGAACCTGTACCTCTAGTGTCTCTCTGAGAGTTTCAGAACGCTGTTTAACCTTGGTAACCTCATTGCTTAGCAATCTTCGTAAATACAGTTTAAATTCCTCCCACTCTGCCAGAACAGCGGCTGGATTAGACTGGTCCCTGAAAAACTTACGGATGCCCCCCTCTAGTCTCTCAGGAGATGTGAACAGCTGAAGCCAAAAGGTATTGAATTTCCAGGGTGCTTTGTGGAGCGTGGACCCTTGCGTTATAACAAGGTTTAGTACCATATATGAATGATCTGATACACACCTGGGTTTGTAAGAAATTTCAGACACCGAGGGGAGCATAACCGAGTTTCCCACAGCCAGATCTATCCTGGATAGCGACCCATGTGTTTTGGAAAAGCAAGAGAATTGCTTAATTGCCGGGTTTCTGTGTCTCCATACGTCTAAAATTCCCAATTCCTGTAACAGCCTAGCAAGTGGTGTTGCCCTGCGAGGGGCTTGTATTCCCGGGGGTGGATGTTTGTCCAAAACTGGGTCTAGCCAGCTATTGAAATCCCCTACAATGAGCATAGGGAGGTTCGGCTTATCCTTCAAAAATTCCAGGAGAAGCACCCTCGCATCAAATGGGGGGGGGGGGGGGGGGGGGGTATATACACACAGGCCAAAACACAATGCAAGATACCAATGCGACAATACAAAAATACAAATCTCCCCTCTGAATCCATTTTAGAAGCATATTCCTGGTAATCCAGGGATCTGTGTATCACTATGCTCACACCCCAAGAAAAATCGGTGTGAGTGGAGTGATAGGCCCATCCTATCCATGTGTACTTCAAGCAACTCCTGGTCTCTGCAGTCAAATGCATTTCCTGTACGCATATAATAGCAGGAAAAAACTTTTTTAGACAGGTGAATATCATAGTACGCTTAAGGGGGGAGTTCATGCCCCTAACATTCCAAGAAATCAACGATGAAGATCCCGCCATATTAGAAGCGTAGACATCAACGGGCAAGTATTATCAGTGTTCATCTGTGCGGTGGGTCTATGGAAGCGTTGATAGGCATATTTGCATATGAATGTCGAGTTGTCAAAGAGGATAGTAAGCGAGTTCGGGTAAGTCTCTGGACTGTAAGGTAGTGCATACGGTAAACCACAACCAGGCACAACGGTGCCAACAGACTTTATTTCTACTGTAGTATGGTGGATCCATGACCGGTATCCCTCACTGACGTCAATGCCCGCCAGTGTGGGGCAAGATAGTAGGATTAACCAAAACCACTTTGTCAGCCAGGCCAAACATAGCCTGGCAGTGCAGCCTAAAAACTGGCCGCCTGTGGGAACTCGCATAGCCAACAGATCAGAACAGATTCACATAGACAAAGAAAAAATAGAAAAGTCACTGTTCTTTTATCTCCAGCATTTCTATACATGAAATGTGTCCCCGGCATCTAGACAAGGAGAAGAACATCTGAATAAACTGAGGAATGGCCATAAAAGGTGTAGGTATGAACATCTACCTGGCCATAAGAAAAAACCACAGCAGCAGCATAATCCGTTGTATTATGTATCCTTGGCTGAGTGTCAGGTTCAGTCGCCTTCTGCCTCTGCCCGATGGTGTCGCAGGGCTTGTTCATTGTGATCTAGCCACATCATTGTATCTCTGGGTGACTCGAAAAACTGTGCATGCCCATCCGCCATCACCCGCAGTTTAGCCGGGTAGAGCATAGCATATGGTAGTTGCAGGGCTCTCAGACGTTTCTTTACTTCCCCGAATTTCCCTCTACTTCTCTGCACCTCAGCCGAGAAATCCGGGTAAAAGGACACTCTAACACCATTGAATTTTATATTTGCCTTCTCACGTGCACAACGTAATATAGCTTCCCTGTCCCGGTAGTGTAATAACTTTGCCAGTATGGACCTGGGAGGGGCTCCCTGTGGGGGGGGGGGGGGGTCGGCCTGGGACTCGATGGGCTCTCTCCACTGTGAAAAAAGGGGAGAATGCATCCCGGCCAAAGATCTCAATAAACCAGTTTTCCACAAAGGTAGTGGGGTCCTTACCCTCAGATTTTTCGGGGAGCCCCACTATGCGAACGTTGTTCCTGCGTAAACGGTTTTCTGTGTCCTCAGCTCTGTTATATGTGTCTTGGGCCATGCGGTGTGCTGCTCTGGCTTCTTGTGCAAGTGGAGGGATTCTGTCCTCTATGTCACTCACTCTGCTTTCCACTGCTGTAGCTCGTTCCCTGACCTTTTGCAGGTCCTGTCTGAGAAATGACATCTCCTCTCTGACACCCCCCAACTGGTCTTTCATGACATTAACTGCAGCTGTACACATATGGACTGCTTTCAGAATTTCAGCCAATGTAGGTTGCTCCAGAGTCTCTGGGGTGTCTTCTGAAGGGGGGGGGGGGGAGGGAGGGCGAGTGTCTTCCTCCATGAAAAGGTTAGGTGTGCTCACTGTGTCCATATCCCAGTCTGCTTGTAATGTCTTGTCAGCCTCTCCCCCCTTGTAAGCTGACCCCCCCTCGTCCGCTGTCCCGGGGCTGTCATGAAGATCCTGCCAGTAACCGGCGATCCAGGCGTCCGGGAACACGGCCACGGGTTCCACTGCGCATGCGCGCGCGTTCACGGGTGCGGTCACGCACGGGCACGCGCGCGCACACTCCCGCTATCAGGCGGCCTATTTAAACCGGTCTATCACACACCATCTCCGCTGTCTGCTCTACAGCGTTCTGTGAGTGTTACCTGATCTGATCTGTGTTTCCTGTTATCTGACCCGGCTTCCTGTTTGACGATCCTGCTATCTGCCTGCACCAGACCCTCTTGGCTTGCCTGACCATCCCTCTGCATTACCCCTGGTACCTCTGCTGTCCGAACGTTACTGACCACCGGCTTGTTGACCCTCCGCTGTGTTCATCAGCTTCCAGTCTGCTATTACCTGCTGTTGTTCCTGGTTCCAGTCCAGCGTTCCAGGCTACCTTCTGCTGGTTCCAGTCCAGCGTTCCAGGCTATCTTCTGCTGTGTTCCAGTCCAGCGTTCCAGGCTACCTTCTGCTGTGTTCCAGTCCAGCGTTCCAGGCTACCTTCTGCTGTGTTCCAGTCCAGCGTTCCAGGCTACCTTCTGCTGTGTTCCAGTCCAGTGTTCCAGGCTATTACCTGCTGTTGTTCCTGGTTCCAGTCCAGCGTTCCAGGCTACCTTCTGCTGTGTTCCGGTCCAGTGTTCCAGGCTATTACCTGCTGTTGTTCCTGGTTCCAGTCCAGCGTTCCAGGCTACCTTCTGCTGTGTTCCAGTCCAGCGTTCCAGGCTATTACCTGCTGTTGTTCCTGGTTCCAGTCCAGCGTTCCAGGCTACCTTCTGCTGTGTTCCAGTCCAGCGTTCCAGGCTATTACCTGCTGTTGTTCCTGGTTCCAGTCCTGCATTCCAGTCTCTATCCTCAGTCTACACCCCAGACTACTGACTCCAGAGGGTGCCACCACTACTGGACCTTCAGCAATTGTTGATCCTGCCAGGCACCCATACCACTCTTCACTCCTGGCCCTCTGTCTCCATTCCAGGGGAACAGGAGTGGGAGCTGTAAGGGAGGTCTTTCCCTGCACTTCAGGCTCACAACCTACCAGGTACGAGACAGTAGCAGACAGCCATGTCAGAGCCTGAGCAGGGAACCTCTCCTATGGAGGAACTTTGTGCACACCTGGCAGGATTAACCGAAGCAGTCAAGAACCTGCAGCAAGGATATACCAGGTTGGAGGAACGAGTATTAACCTTGTCCAGCCCCATGGGGGCTTCCTCTGCTCCTGCTCCTTCAGTCGGGCCTTCCTCAACGGTGGTGATGCTTCCCCCAGAACCAAAGGTTCCTACACCCGAACGTTTCTCCGGAGATCGCCATAAGTTCAGGGCCTTCCGTAACTCCTGCGAATTATTCTTCGCTCTGCAGCCACGTACCTTTTCCCTGGAGGCAACCAAGGTGGGCTATGTAATTTCTCTGCTGTCTGGGGACCCCCAAACCTGGGCCCATCGCCTCTTGGAGCAAAAGGATATATCCTTAAACAACCTCTCTACCGTCTTTGACACACTGGGTCAATTGTATGATGACCCCCAGCTGTCCGTAACTGCGGAGACTGTCCTGCATACCCTTCAGCAGGGTCGCCGGGCGGCAGAGGACTATGTGGCTGAATTTAGGAAGTGGAGCGCGGACACTAATTGGAACGATGCGGCTCTCCGCTACCAATTCCGGATGGGACTATCTGACTCACTGAAGGATGAATTGGCCAGGGTGGGTACACCACTGACTCTAAATGCCTTAATCGATCTGGCCATTCAGATCGATCGACGTCTACGAGAGCGTAGGTCTGAGAGAGCGATGGGGTCTTCCCGTCCAACTTGGGTTACCCCTAAGGTTCCCCATCATTCAGCAAATAGATAGTTAAAATACCGCGCCTATCTGATAAGTGGAAACAGCTGCCAACACTACAGAACGACTGAGACTGTATAGAAAATGTAAACAAAAAGTGTAGCGCTAAAGTGAAAATATTAAAGGGAGGGTTTTGAAGTAAGGAGAGGTGAAACCGCCACCTCAGGTGGCCCGTAACCTCAACTTAGTCAAAACCAAATGTATGTGTACATTAGCAACGTGATATTATCACAAATATACCAACAAATTAAAGTGCTCCTTCTTTTGAAAAAAGTGTGCATATAAATGAAAATACAAAATATAGTGAAAATACATCAATAAGTGATAATCTTAAAAGTCCACGTTTGATTGGTGATGTAATACAAAAACTGTCCAAAATAGTAATATGAGAGCATTAAGCCAATATAAATGGTGAAGACTTGGTAATATAGTCCATAAATTGCATGATATGGTTGAAACACAGAGACCCAAGGTAGATAACCTTACGGTACAAAGACTCAAGAGCCGAGGCAGATATCCTTATAGAGACTCCAATTCAGGGGGAGGGGGACCCAGGGCAGATAACTTTGCAGCACAAAGGCCCAGAAAAAAGTAAGGTAGAATACTCTTACCGACTTTGGTGGACTCACAAGCCGTGGGCGGTGAGTCAAACGAGCTTGTACTGTCTTGTGACCCGTGACAGTATGGGGATGGGTTGTACACCAAAAGACGTCCTCATTGGATGGGGGAGCCTGGAACCTGTTCTTGAAGATCGGCTGCTATGGCGACCGATGCAGAATCTGGACTACGTCACTTCCTGCGTGGCTTCCTGCGTGGCGCCGATCTTCAAGAACAGGTTCCAGGCTCCCCCATCCAATGAGGACGTCTTTTGGTGTACAACCCATCCCCATACTGTCACGGGTCACAAGACAGTACAAGCTCGTTTGACTCACCGCCCACGGCTTGTGAGTCCACCAAAGTCGGTAAGAGTATTCTACCTTACTTTTTTCTGGGCCTTTGTGCTGCAAAGTTATCTGCCCTGGGTCCCCCTCCCCCTGAATTGGAGTCTCTATAAGGATATCTGCCTCGGCTCTTGAGTCTTTGTACCGTAAGGTTATCTACCTTGGGTCTCTGTGTTTCAACCATATCATGCAATTTATGGACTATATTACCAAGTCTTCACCATTTATATTGGCTTAATGCTCTCATATTACTATTTTGGACAGTTTTTGTATTACATCACCAATCAAACGTGGACTTTTAAGATTATCACTTATTGATGTATTTTCACTATATTTTGTATTTTCATTTATATGCACACTTTTTTCAAAAGAAGGAGCACTTTAATTTGTTGGTATATTTGTGATAATATCACGTTGCTAATGTACACATACATTTGGTTTTGACTAAGTTGAGGTTACGGGCCACCTGAGGTGGCGGTTTCACCTCTCCTTACTTCAAAACCCTCCCTTTAATATTTTCCCCATCATTCAGCACCCGCACCACCTGTCTCCATGTTTAATCGACCTGAGCCAATGCAAGTAGGAGTCCTACGGCCTTCTCTCACCCAGGAGGAGCGACAACGTCGTCGAACAAATAATCTGTGCCTGTATTGCGGGGAACCTGGGCACTATGTCAGGAACTGTCCCAGCAAACTCCGTAAGTGCTTATCTTTGTCCACAGACTATGTTGCACCTCTGGCTAGAAGTACCACTCACCTTGCCCTTTCTCTTCTGCTACAGCTTCCAGGAAGGACTCTGCAAATAACCGCTATTATTGATTCCGGAGCCTGCAGTTGTTTCATGGACTCTCTTTTTGCCACCCAACATCAGATACCTCTGTTACCCAAGGCCCACGGGTTCTCTATCCACTTAGCTGATGGAACCGCTATCAAATCTGGACCTGTCACCCAGGAGACCATTCCAATAACCGTCTCCATTTCTAACGTACATCAAGAACAGTTACGCCTGGATATTATCACTTCACCTCTGTTTCCCATAATCCTCGGTATGCCCTGGTTACAGGCACATAATCCGGACATTAATTGGATCACGGGTGAGGTTACTTTCCCTTCTTCTTATTGTCAGCAGTTCTGTAGAAACCAGAATGCCCAGGAAGACTCTGCTCTACTCTGCCTGGATACAGACCCCGGTCTACATTCGTCCATCCCTGCTGCATATCATGACTTTCTGGACGTATTTAGCAAACAGAGGGCCGAGGTGTTACCTCCTCACCGGGCCTATGACTGTCCAATCAAATTACTTCCCGGTGCGGAAATTCCGTTTGGAAGAATCTTTCCTCTAACTGAGGTGGAACAAGGGGCCTTGAAAGAATACATTGATGAGAACCTTAAGAGAGGCTTCATTCGTCCATCCACGTCCCCCGCAGGTGCCGGCATTTTCTTTGTGCAGAAAAAGGACAAGACCCTCAGACCTTGTGTGGATTACCGTGAACTAAATAAGATTACTGTGAAAAATCGGTACCCTCTTCCCCTGGTGCCAGAGTTGTTCCAAAGGTTAGGGTCGGCCACTATATTTACCAAACTTGATCTCCGCGGGGCCTACAATTTAGTTCGTATTAGGGACGGAGACGAATGGAAGACCGGTTTTCGTACCCGCTATGGACATTTTGAATACCTAGTGATGCCGTTCGGCCTGTGCAATGCCCCTGCCACATTTCAGTACTTTATCAATGACGTGTTAAGTGACTTTCTTGATCTGTTTGTTATCGTCTATTTAGACGACATATTAATTTTCTCTTGTTCTCTTGAATCCCATCGCAGGCACGTCAGAAGTGTGTTGAGCCGGCTTCGACAACATGGTCTATATGCAAAGGCTGAAAAATGTGAATTCGAACAGGAAAGTATTCCATTTCTGGGGTTAGTCATTTCTTTTCAGGGCATCAAGATGGATCCTCAAAAGGTCACTGCAGTTCTAGATTGGCCAGTCCCAACAGACAAAAAAGGAATCCAGCGGTTTGTTGGATTCGCTAACTTTTATCGTAAGTTTATTAAGGGGTTTTCAGCTATCATTACACCTATCACCCAACTAACAAAACAAGGTACACGCTTCCATTGGTCAGTTGAGGCCCAAAAAGCTTTTGAGACTCTCAAGGGTCTTTTTACCTCCGCCTCTGTACTCAAACATCCAGATTCCTCTCTGCCATTCATATTAGAGGTGGATGCATCTGAAATCGCCGTAGGGGCAGTGCTATCCCAAAGACAGGGAACTAAGGCCCTGCTGCACCCTGTGGCCTTCTTTTCTCGTAAATTGTCCACAGCAGAAAGGAATTATGATGTAGGTGACAGAGAGTTGTTGGCAATCAAGTCAGCATTAGAGGAGTGGCGCTATCTGTTGGAGGGCGCCGCTCACCCAGTCCTGATCTTTACGGATCACAAGAACCTGGAGTATTTGAGATCTGCAAAGAGGTTGAAGCCACGTCAGGCCAGGTGGGCTCTCTTTTTCTCCAGGTTCTCCTTCCATGTCACTTATCGCCCTGGTTCCAAGAATACCAAACCTGACGCACTATCCAGGATGTTTCATAAACCCCAAGAGATTTCTCCTCCAGACACCATTCTGGCTCCGGGGAACTTTCTTTTGCTTCAGGGAGACCTGCTCTCCCAAATTAAGCAGGCTTCCGCAGGATTGGAATCTTCCATTAGAGCGGAACTCCAAGTTAAGGATGGGTTACTGTGGCATGAAAATAGGATCTTTATACCTGAGACATTACGAGTTGCAGTATTAGAACTCTGCCATGATCATGCATTGGCTGGACACTTTGGCGTGGCTAAGACCACGGATTTGGTACAGCGTACCTTTTGGTGGCCTCAGCTACGTGAGGATTGCAAAAGGTTTGTAGAGTCCTGTACCACCTGTATTAGGAACAAAGGGCACAGAACAAAGGCATGGGGACTCCTAAAGCCCTTGCCTGTCCCAGATAGACCCTGGAAAATGCTCTCAATAGACTTTATTGTAGAATTACCCCCGGCTGAGGGCTTCACTTCAATCTTTGTCATAGTGGACCGGTTGTCGAAGATGGCTCACTTTGTCCCAATGAAAGGCACCCCGTCAGCCACAGAGACGGCACAAGCTTTCATCAAAGAAGTCATCAGGCTTCATGGGGTACCAGTCAATATAGTTTCAGATCGGGGGGTACAGTTTACCTCCCGATTCTGGAGGTCTCTATGTAAAACTTTAAACATTGAACTTTCATTTTCTTCAGCTTATCATCCTCAGACAAATGGGCAAACAGAAAGAACAAATCAGACCCTTGAACAATATTTGCGATGCTTCTCTTCTTTTGCCCAGGATGATTGGATTTCTGTTCTTCCATTGGCCGAATTCGCCTATAACAACTCTATTCACTCTGCTATCAAACAGACTCCGTTTTTTGCAAATTACGGTTTCCACCCTTCATTTTTGCCTAACTCTCTTCCAGAATGTACAGTACCCGCAGTTCAGGAGAAATTGGATTTCTTTTCTTCCAACAACCAAGTTTTACAGGAGACCATGACCAGGACCCAGGAATATAACAAAGCAACCTTCGACAAAAAGAGGCGAGGTGAGCTATTACTTGCACCTGGGGATCAGGTATGGTTGTCCACAGTAAACCTCAGGTTAGCTTGCCCGTCCAAAAAATTGGGCCCCAAGTTTCTTGGGCCGTTTTCCGTTAAACGGAGAATTAATGAAGTTGCATATGAACTTGAACTCCCGGACTCACTAAAAGTACATCCAGTTTTTCACGTGTCTTTGCTCAGACCCTCAGTCTCCAACCCATTCCCGGGCCGAAGCACGGATCCTCCTGATCCAATCTTGGTAGATGGGGAGGAGGAATTCGAGGTGGAGGCTATAATGGACTATAGGAAAAGAGCTAACCAGAATCAATTTTTGATAAAGTGGAGGGGGTTTGGCCCAGAAGAGAATTCCTGGGAACCAGAAGATAATATTCATGCTGAAGATCTGTTACAATCTTTTAAAAGATCCCATCCAGAGAAATTTTCTCAAAGGGGCATCCGGAGGCTGCCCCTTGGGGGGGGCAATGTCATGAAGATCCTGCCAGTAACCGGCGATCCAGGCGTCCGGGAACACGGCCACGGGTTCCACTGCGCATGCGCGCGCGTTCACGGGTGCGGTCACGCACGGGCACGCGCGCGCGCACTCCCGCTATCAGGCGGCCTATTTAAACCGGTCTATCACACACCATCTCCGCTGTCTGCTCTACAGCGTTCTGTGAGTGTTACCTGATCTGATCTGTGTTTCCTGTTATCTGACCCGGCTTCCTGTTTGACGATCCTGCTATCTGCCTGCACCAGACCCTCTTGGCTTGCCTGACCATCCCTCTGCATTACCCCTGGTACCTCTGCTGTCCGAACGTTACTGACCACCGGCTTGTTGACCCTCCGCTGTGTTCATCAGCTTCCAGTCTGCTATTACCTGCTGTTGTTCCTGGTTCCAGTCCAGCGTTCCAGGCTACCTTCTGCTGTGTTCCAGTCCAGCGTTCCAGGCTACCTTCTGCTGTGTTCCAGTCCAGCGTTCCAGGCTACCTTCTGCTGTGTTCCAGTCCAGCGTTCCAGGCTACCTTCTGCTGTGTTCCAGTCCAGCGTTCCAGGCTACCTTCTGCTGTGTTCCAGTCCAGCGTTCCAGGCTACCTTCTGCTGTGTTCCAGTCCAGCGTTCCAGGCTACCTTCTGCTGTGTTCCAGTCCAGCGTTCCAGGCTACCTTCTGCTGTGTTCCAGTCCAGCGTTCCAGGCTACCTTCTGCTGTGTTCCAGTCCAGCGTTCCAGGCTACCTTCTGCTGTGTTCCAGTCCAGCGTTCCAGGCTACCTTCTGCTGTGTTCCAGTCCAGCGTTCCAGGCTACCTTCTGCTGTGTTCCAGTCCAGCGTTCCAGGCTACCTTCTGCTGTGTTCCAGTCCAGCGTTCCAGGCTACCTTCTGCTGTGTTCCAGTCCAGCGTTCCAGGCTACCTTCTGCTGTGTTCCAGTCCAGCGTTCCAGGCTACCTTCTGCTGTGTTCCAGTCCAGTGTTCCAGGCTATTACCTGCTGTTGTTCCTGGTTCCAGTCCAGCGTTCCAGGCTACCTTCTGCTGTGTTCCAGTCCAGCGTTCCAGGCTATTACCTGCTGTTGTTCCTGGTTTCAGTCCTGCATTCCAGTCTCTATCCTCAGTCTACACCCCAGACTACTGACTCCAGAGGGTGCCACCACTACTGGACCTTCAGCAATTGTTGATCCTGCCAGGCACCCATACCACTCTTCACTCCTGGCCCTCTGTCTCCATTCCAGGGGAACGGGAGTAGGAGCTGTAAGGGAGGTCTTTTCCTGCACTCCAGGCTCACAACCTACCAGGTACGTGACAGGGGCCCTGTATTTTTTGGGCATAATAAAGGATATCCCTGTACTGTTCCTTACCCGGAGGCTTCAGAGCTTTCTTGCTGCTGCTGTATTTCAGCTTGTCCACCGTCCGGGGAACACGTTGAGCCAGGGCTGCAGGCGCTGTGGCGCCATCTTGGGAATCCGGCCCCGCCATCTCCAACAGGCCTCGGCAGGTTTTCCCCCTCGTACAGAGGGCCGGCGGTGGGTCCGGAGGGTACTGGGACTTGGTAGCCAGCTGGGGGGCCGAAGAAAACAGGATCAACGATGCCGGGGAAGGATCAATGCACGGATCAGGCAGGAGCTGTGAGAAGTGCGTCCTCTCACATGCCGATCTTGGCCACGTCCCCCAGTAATTTCTGTTTTACAAAGGGTTTTACATATCAATAGACAGTAGTGGCCACAAATGTTTGGGACAAGAATGAAAAATGCTGGGCTCAGAGTGATAGTCTTTTTGATTTATTAACATTCAATTTGCAACAGTCATAAGCTGAAAATTGTGTGTGATTGATGAACCTAAAACTGTCCCTTTTTCATACACAGAAAAGTGGCAGACAGGAGGCGGCGGGGGTAAGTGTCAGCCAGGAGGTGGCGGGGGTAAGTGGCAGCCGGGAGGTGGCAGGGGTAAGTGGCAGCTAGCGGGTGGCAGGAGGTGGTGGGGGTAAGTGGCAACCAGGAGGCGGCAGGGGTAAGTGGCAGCCAGGAGGCAGTGGGGGTAAGTGGCAACCAGGAGGTGGCGAGGGTAAGTAGCAGCCAGGAGGTGGCAGGAGGTGGTGGGGGTAAGTGGAAGCCAGGAGGTGGCAGGAGGTGGTGGGGGTAAGTGGCAGGTAGGAGGTGGCAGGGGTAAGTGGCAGCTAGGGGGTGGCAGGAGGTGGTGGGGGCAAGTGGCAGCCAGGAGGCGGCAGGGGTAAGTGACAGCCAGGAGGCGGTGGGGGTAAGTGGCAGCCAGGAGGTGGCGGGGGTAAGTAGCAGCCAGGAGGTGGCAGGAGGTGGTGGGGGTAAGTGGAAGCCAGGAGGTGGCAGGGGTAAGTGGCAGCTAGGGGGTGCCAGGAGGTGGTGGGGGTAAGTGGCAGCCAGGAGGCGGCAGGGGTAAGTGACAGCCAGGAGGCGGTGGGGGTAAGTGGCAGCCAGGAGGTGCCGGGGGTAAGTAGCAGGCAGGAGGTGGTGGGGGTAAGTGGCAGCCAGAAGGTGGCAGGGGTAAGTGGCAGCTAGGAGGTGGCAGGGGTAAGTGGCAGCTAGGAGGTGGCAGGAGGTGGTGGGGGTAAGTGGCAGCCAGGAGGTGGCCGGGCCCAGTAGCCTGGCTGAATCCCAGGTCCCTCCCCTCCGCCTTCCAAAAAAAAAGTCCCAGGAAGAGGAGTAACCTGGAGGAGGCAGCACTTGGCCTATTTTGGAAGGCTACTGCGGCCCTCAGAACCCCCCCACCCAATAATCAAGACGACTATGCCTACATGGCAGCCTGCAAAATGCAGGAAATGGAGGAGGGCCAACACCTCTTATGTGGGGAAGTTATCTTACAAGCCCTAAATAAGGGGTTGAGGGGCGAACTCACAAGTCAAACCCACGTTTGTGAGTTCAACCATGGTCCTCCTCCTCCTCCTCCATCTCTTGCCACAACTACAACACCAGAGCCACAGCCTGGAAGCAAGCGTGGAAGGAAGTGTAGAAGGAAGACAAGATAGTGATGGCCTGGGTTCAGTCTGGTCTGACAAAAGATGCAGGCGTTGTAAGACCACAGCCTGGGGACAGATATGTCACCTGCTGCTGTTCCTGATCTCTTGGACTCCGGATTGTGCTCACTATTATAAGGACTCCTCAGGCCAACAATTTTGACTGTAAAATAATTGATGTCTTCCCTGGGGTACAAAGGCTTTGAAAATGTCACCAGTTTCTCCAGCGTTGCCTTCCTCTTTATTTTGTAATGACCCAGAATAAATGGCTATTTATTTTTCACAAATACTTCCCTATGTGTGTTTTACTTCAAAAAGGACAGTTTGTTTGTGAGGAGGCGGGTCATTTCAAAAATACAAAGTCAAATTAACAAGGGACACCAACCAACCTCCTTGAGGTTAAAAAATACAAGATAATAATGTTGTTGTGGTAACTTGACACAAAACGAAAGAAAAAAATATGGAGATCACTATAAAAAAAATAGAAGATCATGATAAAAAAAAATTATTCATGAGATCACGAGAAATAATAAAGAAATAATTTTTTCAGAACTCTGTGTGAATATCAGCAGCAAAACAACTTCATTCTTCTAGGATTATAAAGAAGAAGAGAATGCGCTGCATTAAAAGATTTTAAAATTTGCAGCGTGAGGAATGTGATGTCTCCATTACGAACGCTCGTTTTACCAGACCGTTATTGATTCCGAGCATGCGTGGCACTTTGTGCGTCGGAATTGTGTACACACGATCGGAATTTACGAGTACGGATTTTGCTGTTGGAAAATTTGAGATCCAGATCTCAAATTTGGTTTGTCGGAAATTCCGACGGAAAATGTCCGATGGAGCCTACACACGGTCGGAATTTCCGACAACGAGCTCCCATCGAACATTTGTTGTCGGGAAACCTGACCGTGTGTAGGCGGCATTAATGTGAAGAAACCTTTCCGTATTTGGAGATCTCTTCTCCTCCAGACGTAAAGAGCGCCCCCTTGTCCTCTGTGAATAAGACGATCACATACAACAATTAACTGGAGGACTTAGACAACATCTAAAAGCTCTAATTTGATCTGTCATATATATAAACTATAGGTAATAAATAAAAATAAACGTTCCAATCACTAAAATATAAGATTAATAAAACACAAATAAAAAACTTAAAAAAAAACAGGACGATTTTATGAAATTACAGTATGTATTAACATGATATTGATGCATTTTGTGAGATTATTCAACCTTAATTCATTCCATTGAATTTTGTTCAATTAGTTAACACTATTTGTATTGAACGTTTTTGCCACATATTTATACCAGCTTTATATTATTTACAATAATAAAAATAATATCAAATATCTAACTTCAGTTGTTATGTCATTTTTATTTTTATTCTATTTTTTTGCAAAGGCCTCTGTATAGCAACTAGCAGAGATCATGGTGACAAACGACGATACAACCGATCATAATCCTTGTAGACAGTTCCTATAACAGCACTGGTAGGATATCGCCATCTAGTGGTAGATCTAAATGAAAAGCATTGCGAAAAGGAAAACTTCTAGAGAGCAGAAGTGGAAATGGTATATTAATGAAAGTCGAAACCTCCCAGCCAATAGAGACCTATATGGATTGTGAGAGGCCCCAGACAATAGAGACCTATATGGATTGTGAGACCCCCAACCAATAGAGACCTATATGGATTGTGAGACCCCCCAGACAATAGAGACCTATATGGATTGTGAGACCCCCAACCAACAGAGACCTATATGGATTGCGAGACCCCCAGCCAATAGAGACCGATATGGATTGTGAGACCCCCAGCCAATAGAGACCTATATAGATTGCAAGACCCCCCCAGCCAATAGAGACTGATATGGATTGTGAGACCCCCAACCAATAGAGACCTATATGGATTGTGAGACCCCCAGCCAATAGAGACCTATATGGATTGTGAGACCCCCAGCCAATAGAGACCTATATGGATTGTGAGACCCCCAGCCAATAGAGACCTATATGGATTGTGAGACCTCTAAACCAATAGAGACCTATATAGATTGTGAGACCTCCAAACCAATAGAAACCTATATGGATTGTGAGACCCCCAGCCAATAGTGACCTATATGGATTGTGAGACCCCCCAGCCAATGGAGACCTATATGGATTGTGAGACCCCCAGCCAATAGAGACCTATATGGATTGTGAGACCCCCAGCCAATAGTGACCTATATGGATTGTGAGACCCCCAGCCAATAGAGATCTATATGGATTGTGAGACCCCCAGCCAATAGTGACCTATATGGATTGTGAGACCCCCAGCCAATAGTGACCTATATGGATTGTGAGACCCCCAGCCAATAGAGATCTATATGGATTGTGAGACCCCCAGCCAATGGAGACCTATATGGATTGTGAGACCCCCAGCCAATAGAGACCTATATGGATTGTGAGACCCCCAGCCAATGGTGACCTATATGGATTGTGAGACCCCCCAGCCAATGGAGACCTATATGGATTGTGAGACCCCCAGCCAATAGAGACCTATATGGATTGTGAGACCCCCAGCCAATAGTGACCTATATGGATTGTGAGACCCCCAGCCAATAGAGATCTATATGGATTGTGAGACCCCCAGCCAATAGTGACCTATATGGATTGTGAGACCCCCAGCCAATAGAGATCTATATGGATTGTGAGACCCCCCAGCCAATGGAGACCTATATGGATTGTGAGACCCCCAGCCAATAGAGATCTATATGGATTGTGAGACCCCCAGCCAATAGTGACCTATATGGATTGTGAGACCCCCAGCCAATAGAGATCTATATGGATTGTGAGACCCCCAGCCAATAGAGACCTATATGGATTGTGAGAGCCCCAGCCAATAGAGACCTATATGGATTGTGAGACCCCCAGCCAATAGAGATCTATATGGATTGTGAGACCCCCAACCAATAGAGACCTATATGGATTGTGAGACCCCCAGCCAATAGTGACCTATATGGATTGTGAGACCCCCAGCCAATAGAGATCTATATGGATTGTGAGACCCCCAGCCAATAGTGACCTATATGGATTGTGAGATCCCCAGCCAATAGAGACCTATATAGATTGTGAGACCCCCAGCCAATAGTGACCTATATGGATTGTGAGACCCCCCAGCCAATGGAGACCTATATGGATTGTGAGACCCCCAGCCAATAGAGATCTATATGGACTGTGAGACCCCCAGCCAATAGTGACCTATATGGATTGTGAGACCCCCAGTCAATAGTAACCTATATGGATTGTGAGACCCCCAGCCAATAGAGATCTATATGGATTGTGAGACCCCCAGCCAATAGTGACCTATATGGATTGTGAGACCCCCAGCCAATAGAGACCTATATGGATTGTGAGACCCCCAACCAATAGAGACCTATATGGATTGTGAGACCCCCAACCAATAGAGACCTATATGGATTGTGAGACCCCCAACCAATAGAGACCTATATGGATTGTGAGACCCCCAACCAATAGAGACCTATATGGATTGTGAGACCCCCAACCAATAGAGACCTATATGGATTGTGACACCCCCAACCAATAGAGACCTATATGGATTGTGACACCCCCAACCAATAGAGACCTATATGGATTGTGAGACCCCCAACCAATAGAGACCTATATGGATTGCGGGACCCCCAGCCAATAGAGACCTATATGGATTGCGGGACCCCCAGCCAATAGAGACCTATATGGATTGCGGGACTATATAATAGAAAGTTCTTTCCTTCAAATGAAAGTTTCCATTTTTTGATACTATTTGAATGAATCTGATGCACAACATTTGTAGCATTTCTGTTTCAATCATTTTTAACTGAATTTCTATCAATTTACTGGTAAGAAACGGCAGAACAGAATCGTTGGTGGTCATTATGCCGCACATAAAAATACATTATAAATAGAAAGCCGCAGAAGAAGACTTTGGTCAGCACAGTGAGGTAAGTGGTCATTTGTTCCGGAATCCAGAAGGTACATCAGGAATTGAGTTGTCAGAGATAATTCATCCAGGATTGAGATTGGGGACACATTCGTTCAAAGGACCAAACTGTGAAGGAATGTAATGAACATAATGATAATCATAAAATGCCTATTTTCTTATGTGTATACAGTATACATGTTTCTATACAACTCCTTACTTATTATATAGTAAAAGAGCTCAGCTCTGCTTTGGAACCAAAAGATGGCGTCTACCCCCTACAGCCCCTGCACTGGAGGTATGAGGAAGTGAGGAGAAGAACCAACAACAACCGAGCCTCGGCATCCTTCATTCCTCTTGTATGTCAGCCAATCAGATGGACCTTTTAGACTGACCACATTTACATAGTAATGACTTATAATCTATTATTCTTTGTGTACAGAACATTGGGCACCGCCCTGCAATAAACAGAGATGTGGAAGTAATCGAACTGAACAGGTTTTAGAGTGATTGCTCCCGGCGCACATCTACACTTCATAATTAGGAGCAGCAGCAGACATCCAACCTGAACCCGATTGAGGTTCTGATCCATCACAAAACAACCCCCCCAAAAAAAGCAAACAGGACCTAGGCAAGAGGAGTGGAGAGGGAAAGGAAAGGGCCGAGAAGAGGTAGGAGAGAAGGGAAAGGGGAGTGAGGATTGAAGGGAGTTAGAGGAAAAATAAATACGGGAGGGGGAGGGGGAAGGGGAGCGAGGGGGGGGAATTTATATAAAAGGAGAGAGAAGGGGTAACCAGTGCGGATTGGAATGGGTTTTTAATGTGGAGGGACACAACAATATGGTTTAGATAGTAGGAAGGGTAGATGGCTCCCATATGTTATGAAGTTTAGACTATCATCCAGCATGGCCGCCATTTTCTCATACTTCATGCACAAATTAATGCCAGATTTAGGATCCTTAAAGGGGATACTTTTCAGGACCTGGCAATGGTCTGTTTTGCGACAGTATAATCATCAGTGAGTAAACATAATTCTGATTTAGTGCCATTACACTTTTTTTTATCTAGGAGGACATCCACCAGGATTTTTTATAGGGGTCTATCTTGAATGGTGTAATAAAATATAATGGCTCTCCGGAAAGTCCCACCAAATATGTCTGAATGTGCCATCAGCGCTGCATCCCCTGAAACACCTGGAAGGATCTCCAGGCATCACACCTGAAAGAAGGAAGGGTACCAAATACCGTCATGTTATCAACTTATGATTGGTTTCCATGGCTGGAATATTAACCACTTGCCGCCCGCCCTATTACATATTGACGGCGGCAAAGTGGTTTGATAATCCTGATCGGACGTCATATGAAGTGATCAGGATTATCCCGCTATTGCGCGCCCCCGGGGGCGCGCACCATGGCGATCGGGGATGACACTTGTCCCTCGGACACAGCGCATCCCCGAACAGGGTAAACAGCCAATGAAATGGCTGTTTACCCATGTGATCGGCTGTGTCCAATCACAGCTGGTCACCTGTCATTACAAGTCAGGCACGCGCAATGCGCGCCGCCGGGGGGCGCGCAGTGCGGCGATCAGAGAAGGCGAGTGTCCCTCGGACACAGCGCATCTCCGATCAGGGTAAACAGCCAATGACATGGCTGTTTACCCATGTGATCGGCTATGTCCAATCACAGCCGGTCACAAGTATAAACACTGTGGCGGTTTCCAGGGATCTCTCCTTCTCTCTCCTCACACACCGATCGTGTGAGGAGAGAGAAGGAGAGATCTGATCAGTGAGTAAAACATCATTTCTGTACATCTGTTCTATAGTCTGCACAACACAAACCCCCCCTCATCAATAAAGAGAATCTGTCACAGCCCGTCAGGATCTGTCACAGCCCGTCAGAACCTGTCACAGCCCGTCAGAACCTGTCACAGCCCGTCAGGATCTGTCACAGCCCGTCAGGATCTGTCACAGCCCGTCAGGATCTGTCACAGCCCGTCAGGATCTGTCACAGCCCCTCAGGATCTGTCACAGCCCCTCAGGATCTGTCACAGCCCCTCAGGATCTGTCACAGCCCGTCAGGATCTGTCACAGCCCGTCAGAACCTGTCACAGCCCGTCAGAACCTGTCACAGCCCGTCAGGATCTGTCACAGCCCGTCAGGATCTGTCACAGCCCGTCAGGATCTGTCACAGCCCGTCAGAACCTGTCACAGCCCGTCAGGATCTGTCACAGCCCGTCAGGATCTGTCACAGCCCGTCAGAACCTGTCACAGCCCGTCATCGGTACCGCCATCAGCACCGCCACCGCCATCAGCACCGCCACCGCCATCAGCACCGCCACCGCCATCAGCACCGCCATCAGCACCGCCATCAGCACCATCTGGATCTGACAGCCCATCTGTCACACAGGCCGCCATCAGTACCATTAACGGTACCGCTATTAGTACCGCCATCGGTAACATCTGAATCTGACAGCCCATCTGTCATGCAGGCCCGCTATCACTAACATCGCACAATCCCGCCATAAGTACCGCCAAAAGTACCACCATCATGTCCCAAAGAGTTTATACACCTGAGGAGGCATGCAACATCCTTGCCATGTCGGATGATGAGAGCAGCGGGGAGCTCTTATCTTATTCTGGTTCGGAATACGAGCCAGTGGAGGGTAGCGGATCGGAGTCCGAGTCAGCGGAGGAAACCGCCCCTCCTAAAAGAGTAAGGAGATCAGGACCGAGATCAGAAAACCTGCCTACCACCAGCAGCGCCAGACCCCAGGAAGAGGAGCCCAGTACAAATACTGGAATTGCACATCCAGCCCACAGAATCCGGGCCCAGTCCTACCTTCCCGATGCCCTGGCAAACCCCTTATGGTTGCCTGCCAACTCAGGATCCGCTACAATCCCCCCTTTCACTGCACAGCCAGGTGTGCAGCTGAACACTTCAAATTTTTCATATTTGGACTATTTCCATTTGTTTTTCCCAGAAGATTTGTTGCAGTACATGGTGGACCAAACAAATCTCTATGCAGAGCAATGTATTGCTGCCAACCCCAGTTCGTCCTACGCCCGTATGTTCCATTGGCGACGTCTCACACTAGACGAATTCAAATTGTTCTTGGGCCTTACTTTTAATATGGGGCTTACAAAGAAAACTAACTGCATGCCTACTGGTCCACCCAACCCATCCACCACATGCCCCTATATTCTTCTGTTATGTCCAGGACACGGTACGATATGGTAACACGTTTCCTACATTTCAATGATAATTTGCAGTGCCCTCCCCAAGATCATCCCAACCACGACAAATTATATAAGCTTCGCCCCCTAATAAATTCTTTTACCAAACGATTTTCTGAAGTCTTTATCCCTGACCAAAATATTTGTGTAGACAAATCCCTTATCCACTTTACTGGCCGGCTGAATATCAAACAGTATATCCCAAGCAAGAGAGCAAGGTACGGAGTGAAATTGAACAAATTATGTGACCGAGCCACTGAATACGTGTACTCATTTCGCATTAATGAGGGAAAAGACTCCCAGCTCCAGCCCCGTGAGTGCCCCACATACATAGGAACCAGTGGTAAAATTGTGTGGGACCTTGCATACCCCCTGTTCAAAAAAGGTTACCACTTATATGTAGATAATTACTACAACAGCCTGCCCCTTTTCCGTCACCTGTATCGTGAAAAAACCCTGGCCTGCGGAACCTTCCGAAAAAATAGGAAGGGCTTCCCACAGAACTTGTATATAAAGAGGGGGGAATTGTGGGACTTTATATGAGGCCAGGGCATCCGCCGTAGGTAGCCTCCATTCCTATTGAATTCATGAAGAAAAGGAATTGGGACTTTATATGAAGCATGCGGCCGAATTGAACAATATGAACAGAGAATGACTGGTGGGTGTACAGGGGTAAAGATAATTGACCCAATCACATAGTGCTATGGCATGTACATAGTAGCATAACATGAAACAGTATCCTGATTATACCATTTATTGGATATAGCAATCATATAGTAACAAAAGTGACATAAGTAACATGAATGGTACATGACATTAACAGCATGATAAAAAGAGAGGGCGGCCACCAGATAAATTTCTGTGTTCACGCATTTATAGTAAGTTCATAAAATAATTGGTAAAGGCCAATATAAAACAGTAGAATCATAAACATGTAATAGAATATCACTCTTGGATAGAATTGGTATTAAGGGCATCTCTATAGCTCGACGCGTTTCATGGATACCTCCAATCTTCAGGAGCAGATGCAATAATCTATAAATATAACATAGGATAAGTTGGTAAAAATGGCCGATTTAACAAAAGGGAGATTGCCACATAAAGGGGCTAGAGAGGCAAGGAGAGCAGAAGTATTAATGAATGGTAACGATGTTATGGATATGGCACCCATAGACAACTTACAATTGAGCTGTGATGGCATGCGACAGCGCAATGGGCCAGGACCCGCTGGGGAACAGTCATCCTCCCGGGAGCTGAGGCGGTACAACTCATGGACAAGAATGGAGAAATAATGTGTGGGAGGGAGATAACTGAGGGGTGGCAGCCCAGATACCTACAAAGTGAAGAGTGTAAACATAAAAATAAATATAAATAAAAATAGTAAAAGAAAGTATAGACAAGAGAGGGGTGGTGCTGATGTATGTTAGAGATTAGGTGATAGAAAGTGGGGAAGATCACATCGTAATCCATGATAGTATACCAGTAATAACTATAATATAGGTATTGTAACAAAGGTGGGGTGATCTCCTGGTAGACATAAGTGATAAAATGTCAGATGGTGCTACGTATTAGTGCAGTAATAATAAAGAGTGCACTAGCAACTTAACCAATTACCTAAGAATGTAAAAGTGTAAAGGGGATAGTATAAAGGGTGATTACCTGAATATAGCAAGAGTTCCCGTGTGGCCTAACTGGTGCTGCTGTAGCGGTGAACACCGCTCAACAAAGATCCAACTATTCCACATGGGGTGGAGTGTAGATATAGTCCCAGGTGTCCAATGGGTGTCCGCCAATGTCACGCAGGACGGCTGACTGGGGGGAGGAGGCGTCCGTGACTAGCGGAAAAGAACCGCCCGGCACAAGGCGCCAAAATTCCCCCATCATGCGCAGTAAGGACGTCCACCCGATCGCCCGCGTCAACTGAGGCGGAGGGGGAAGGGGAGGGTCCCAAGTGCGCATCGCAGCTCCCGGGAAGGAAAAACCCCCAAAATGGTGCCCAACGGCCCAGTACACTATCACAGCACAACCACAGACATCAAGAAGGAGTGTGTCTATCTGGGAACATAGCAGAGTAAATAATAAAAATACTTTATATCTCTCTTGTGTTTTCTGGCCAATAGTTTGTATTCTTGAGGGGTTTGGAGAGTGATTTTAATTATTTACTCTGCTATGTTCCCAGATAGACACACTCCTTCTTGATGTCTGTGGTTGTGCTGTGATAGTGTACTGGGTCATTGGGCACCACTTTGGGGGTTTTTCCTTCCCGGGAGCTGCGATGCGCACTTGGGACCCTCCCCTTCCACCTTCCCCCTCCGCCTCAGTTGACGCGGGCGATCGGGTGGACGTCCTTACTGCGCATCGACGCCACGCATTCAGGGTCCCGCGTGTGACGTCGATATGACGTCACGACGCCGCGCGCCGCTGTTTCAATCTGGACGGCTCTTGATGGGGGAATTTTGGCGCCTTGTGCCGGGCGGTTCTTTTCCGCTAGTCACGGACGCCTCCTCCCCCCAGTCAGCCGTCCTGCGTGACGTTGGCGGACACCCATTGGACACCTGGGACTATATCTACACTCCACCCCATGTGGAATAGTTGGATCTTTGTTGAGCGGTGTTCACCGCTACAGCAGCACCAGTTAGGCCACACGGGAACTCTTGCTATATTCAGGTAATCACCCTTTATACTATCCCCTTTACACTTTTACATTCTTAGGTAATTGGTTAAGTTGCTAGTGCACTCTTTATTATTACTGCACTAATACGTAGCACCATCTGACATTTTATCACTTATGTCTACCAGGAGATCACCCCACCTTTGTTACAATACCTATATTATAGTTATTACTGGTATACTATCATGGATTACGATGTGATCTTCCCCACTTTCTATCACCTAATCTCTAACATACATCAGCACCACCCCTCTCTTGTCTATACTTTCTTTTACTATTTTTATTCATATTTATTTTTATGTTTACACTCTTCACTTTGTAGGTATCTGGGCTGCCACCCCTCAGTTATCTCCCTCCCACACGTTATTTCTCCATTCTTGTCCATGAGTTGTACCGTCTCTGCTCCCGGGAGGATGACTGTTCCCCAGCGGGTCCTGGCCCATTGCGCTGTCGCATGCCATCACAGCTCAATTGTAAGTTGTCTATGGGTGCCATATTCATAACATCGTTACCATTCATTAATACTTCTGCTCTCCCTGCCTCTCTAGCCCCTTTATGTGGCAATCTCCCTTTTGTTAAATCGGCCATTTTTACCAACTTATCCTATGTTATATTTATAGATTATTGCATCTGCTCCTGAAGATTGGAGGTATCCATGAAACGCGTCGAGCTATAGAGATGCCCTTAATACCAATTCTATCCAAGAGTGATATTCTATTACATGTTTATTTTTCTACTGTTTTATATTGGCCTTTACCAATTATTTTATGAACTTACTATAAATGCGTGAACACAGAAATTTATCTGGTGGCCGCCCTCTCTTTTTATCATGCTGTTAATGTCATGTACCATTCATGTTACTTATGTCACTTTTGTTACTATATGATTGCTATATCCAATAAATGGTATAATCAGGATACTGTTTCATGTTATGCTACTATGTACATGCCATAGCACTATGTGATTGGGTCAATTATCTTTACCCCTGTACACCCACCAGTCATTCTCTGTTCATATTGTTCAATTTGGCCGCATGCTTCATATAAAGTCCCAATTCCTTTTCTTCATTAATTCCCACAGAACTTACTTTCAAAACGGCTACAAAAGGGGGAAGCCGCATTCATGAGGAATGAGGAGGTGTTGGCCATGAAGTGGCGGGACAAGAAGGATGTTCACATGATGACTACCATTCACAATGACACCTTGGTGGAGGTTCAGAGAAGACGTGGCCCCGTAGTAAAGCCTGAATGTGTCCATGACTACAATCTGTATATGGGGGGGGTGGATTTAAATGATCAGATGCTGCAACCATATTTGTCAACCCGCAAGTCCAAATATTGGTATAAAAAAGTTGCATTTCATCTGTTTCATATGGCCATGTTCAATTCATTTGTCTGCTATCAAAAATCACCCGAAAACCAACCCATCACCTACCTCAAATACTTTGAAAACATTGTCACTGCCCTTATTTACCAGCAAGGACCCGCCCCAGGAAGCATTCACTCTGAGAGTGTAAGTCGACTTCATGAGCAACATTTTCCCTATAACATTCCCCCCACAGAATCTGGAAGAAGACGCCAAAAGAGATGTCGTGTATGCTCAAGTAGAGGAGCCAGAAGAGATACAAGTTATTATTGTCCCCAATGTCCCTCCCAACCTGGCCTGTGTATCGGTGATTGCTATAAAAATTATCACACATCCATCAGATATTAGTTCCCCTTATTAGTAACAGACTGCCATTTCCCCATTTCAATTACCTGTGTGCATCATTTGCCTGCCACCATGTTTCTACCTTCCATGTTAACTGACCCTGGCCTGTTTACCGACAATGTCTTTGCCTGCCGTTTTAACCACCTTTCTGACTTTCACGTGCACCGACCTCGGCCTGTTAAATCGACCATGTTTTTACCTGCCACTTGGACTGATCTTTTGCCCTTCTACTTCAGTACACAGGGGTCTCACATATGTGAGGGGCTTCAGAATAGCGTTCTGAGTAGAGAAAATCAGTTTTTGGTTTTCTGTGTTCCCAGAACAGGGTCTGGTTGCCTGGAGGCTTCAAAGAGATTTGGGTGGGAGAAGCCTCTACCCCTGTCCCCCTGGCCCTAAGCTTGATGGTCCTTCCTGCTGCCTCGACCAATACTTTGGCTGTGCTGACCATATCGCTGCCTGCAATGACCCAGGACTTTATGGACTGTTTATTTCTGCAAAAAATGCATTTTCATTTTTTTCCCACGTTTTCCGAAAACTTCTGGAAAAAAAATGAACCATTCAAAAGACTCATTATGCCTCATAGATTATACGGAACAGGGTCTGGTTGCCCGGAGGCTTCAAAGAGATTTGGGTGGGAGAAGCCTCTACCCCTGTCCCCCTGGCCCTAAGCTTGATGGTCCTTCCTGCTGCCTCGACCAATACTTTGGCTGTGCTGACCATATCGCTGCCTGTAATGACCCAGGACTTTATGGACTGTTTATTTCTGCTGCCTGGACCAATACTTTGGCTGTGCTGACCATATCGCTGCCTGCAATGACCCAGGACTTTATGGACTGTTTATTTCTGCTGCCTGGACCAATACTTTGGCTGTGTTGACCATATCTCGGCCTGCTGCCTCTACTGACTATAGACAGTATTTTTGCCTGGACATCTCTGCCTGCTACCTGGACCAATGCTTTGGCTGTGCTGACAGTATCTCTGCCTGAACTAACTATGGACAGTATTGCTGCCTGGACGATTGCTTTTGCTGTTGCTGACCACATCCCTGCCTGCTGCCTGGACCGATGCTCTCTTCTGTTGACCTCTAAACTACTAAAACCACAGGTAATCTTTTGTTATTTGGTATGTACATGTTATGTATTAGAAATACGAAGGGCCTTCAAAAATATGATCGGTAATCATGAAATTATATGTGTAATTTATGCTCCTAGAACGACTGGAGGTGCTATTTGGATGTTAGGCCTCTGTATGTGGCCAGGCTGTGTAAAAGTGTCACACATGTGGTATCGTTAAACTCAGGAGGAGTAGCAGAACGAATTTTGTGGTTTCATTTATGCTATGTACATGCTATGTGTTAAAAATATCTTATAAATCGACAACTTTGTGTAAAAAAAAATGCATTTTCATTTTTTTCCCACGTTTTCCGAAAACTTCTGGAAAAAAATGAACCATTCAAAAGACTCATTATGCCTCATAGATTATACGTTGGGGTGTTTTCTTTCCAAAATGGGGTCATTTTGTGGGCGTTTCCATTGTCCTAGTGCTCCAGGGCCTTCAAAAGGGAGATAGGTCGTCATGAAATTATATGTGTAATTTTGCTCCTAGAATGCCTAGAGGTGCTACTTGGATGTTGGGCCTCTGTATGTGGCCAGGCTGTGTAAAAGTCTCACACATGTGGTATCGCCATACTCAGGAGGAGTAGCAGAATGTATTTTTGGGTGTAGTTGCAAGTATATGCATGCTGTGTTCAAAAAATAACCTGTCAATACAATAAGTTTGTGTAAAAAAAAAAATAAAATAAAAAAATAAAAGTCTCCATTTTCCCAAGAATTGTGGGAAAAAATTACAACTTCAAAAAACTCACCATGCCTCTTACTAAATACCTTGGAATGTCTACTTTCCAAAAAGGGGTCATTTGGGGGGTATTTGTACTTTCCTTGAATGTTAGTGTCTCAAGAAATGAGATAGGCCTTTAGTACATCAGGTGTGATCAGATGTGATCTATTTTCAGTGATTTGCACCCTAACTTGTAGACTCTATAACTTTCACACAGACTAAATAATATCCACTAATTTGGGTCATTTTTACCAAAGATATGTAGCCGTATAAATTTTGGCCCAAATTTTTGAAGAAAAATGACTTATTTGCAAAATTTTACAATAGAAGCTAAAAAAAAGTGGTTTTTTTTTCAAAATTTTTGCTTTTTTCGCTTATAATCGCAAAAAAGAAAAAACCCAGCGGCGATTAAATACCACCAAAAGAAATCTCTAATTATGAGAAAAAAATGATAAAAATTTTGTTTGGATACAGTGTAGCATTGTCATTCAAAGTGTGAGAGTACTGAAAGCTGATAATTGGTCTGGGCGGGAAGGTGTTTAAGTGCCCTGTATTGAAGTTGTTAATCTTCAATGTATTGGACCAGATTTCTCTTCAGTCACATATGTAGTATATCTACAATTTCTCAAAGGCCTCATTACATAAACATCTCTATAGAACGTTGGAGGACCAAGAAAAAAATGAAAGCTTACTGTATCAACCGCACTGTATCAGAATCATTGTAAGCCATTTTGGGGAAGCCTCACTGACCTCATACAGGTTCTGAGGACAAAACCTAAAATAAAGGGTCACTTTGTCACTGTTTAGAAGGAAGGAATATTGTAAATTGCAAAGACATTGTTGCAACAATATCATTTTGAAAAAATTAGAAGTAAATAATTCTGTTTCAATATTTTTATTAAAGTTTTAAGACATTCGAACAATATTGTGGATAATATTCAAGTTCAGAATGAAGTGAGAACCCCCAACGCAGGTGGGAAGAACATTTGAGTAGAATTTGTAAAAGGCATTGAGGAGAAGTGTTTGATATTGAAGTGGGTGAGGGTTAGGGTTTAGGGGTAAAAGAGTTGCAGATGGTATCTCTAATGTGAGAAGGAACCCCATGGAGCAAGTGCAAGGTGCCCGCTGGACACCGGCGGTGTGATTGCTGGTGCTGTCAGCCGGACACTGGCGGTGTGATTGCTGGTCCACACCGCTGGTGTCCGGCTGACGGGACCAGCAATCACACCGCCGGTGTCCGGCTGACGGGACCAGCAATCACACTGCCGGTGTCCGGCTGACGGGACCAGCAATCACACCGCCGGTGTCCGGCTGACGGGACCAGCAATCACACCGCCGGTGTCCGGCTGACGGGACCAGCAATCACACCGCCGGTGTCCGGCTGACGGGACCAGCAATCACACCGCCGGTGTCCGGCTGACGGGACCAGCAATCACACCGCCGGTGTCCGGCTGACGGGACCAGCAATCACACCACCGGTGTCCAGCTGACGGGACCAGCAATCACACCGCCGGTGTCCGGCTGACGGGACCAGCAATCACACCGCCGGTGTCCGGCTGACGGGACCAGCAATCACACTGCCGGTGTCCGGCTGACGGGACCAGCAATCACACCGCCGGTGTCCGGCTGACGGGACCAGCAATCACACCGCCGGTGTCCGGCTGACGGGACCAGCAATCACACCGCCGGTGTCTGGCTGACGGGACCAGCAATCACACCGCCGGTGTCCGGCTGACGGGACCAGCAATCACACCGCCGGTGTCCGGCTGACGGGACCAGCAATCACACCGCCGGTGTCCGGCTGACGGGACCAGCAATCACACCGCCGGTGTCCGGCTGACGGGACCAGCAATCACACCGCCGGTGTCCGGCTGACGGGACCAGCAATCACACCGCCGGTGTCCGGCTGACGGGACCAGCAATCACACCGCCGGTGTCCGGCTGACGGGACCAGCAATCACACCGCCGGTGTCCGGCTGACGGGACCAGCAATCACACCGCCGGTGTCCGGCTGACGGGACCAGCAGACTTGTGATTACTCCCTCACATGGTAGGTTGATTTGATCCCTTCATTGCTTTTTTGACCTTCTACTACTATATATCCACTATTTTATATTTCTTTGTCTTCACAGACAGGAAGCCATTAGTTCAGGATCTTGGACTTTTAGACGAACCCTATAGTGACAGGAGTGGGCACTCCTGTCATTGGGAGTTCTTGCAGCCACACTGGGCATATCCATTTCCTGCCCTTTGTTGTATGGTACCTTGTTATCTCAGAGCTTACCATCTGTCCCACCGTGTAACAACTACATTACAGGTCAATTCCATCCCTGCCAGGTCCCCCTTGTGGTTCATTGGTGATTGGCTCATGCAAGTATTAGCCTTCCATGCTTATGTCTTGTACTTGTATGGATGTTCATTTCCATGCACTACGTTGATCAATGTTCAAAATGTACTACTATACTAATGTTTAAATATATTTACTCTATAGATGTATGTATGCTTTAGATGACATTCAAGGACCTAGGGTCTGAAACATGTCAGGCGTCATCTCCTATAGCTACGTGCAATAGCCCTTTATACCATAGGGCACTTACATTCATGCCTGTATTTTTGTACTGCAATTGATTTGATATATTTCTACTGTATAGATTATTAAATGTTTTCAATAAACAATACTTTTTTTTTTTCTTTTTAATCAAAAGAGTTTTTATTGAATGTATTAATATACAACAGCTTCCAATGTACAAGTGCAGATAAGAATGTTCTTTCCAGCCATTAATTATATACATGTTAATCTTACAATTACTACTCATCCAATGGCTACCTACAACTGCCCTCCTCCGCTCCATCTTCCCCTGACCCCTCCCATAGAATGCACATTATATATATTTAGTTTATCTTCATCCCTAGGGACATTGCAGAAGTCGTGACATCACCAGTTCTCTGGGGCTTAGCCCAGGTGTATCTTACCAGTGTGACCATATACGCTCAAACCTGCCCGGGCATCCTCTGTGCTGGCATATATATTTCTCCATAATCAGGGTATTTCCCATGTGTGTTATCCATGGGACGCTAGTGGGTGGCGAGGTAGACTTCCAACCCATTAGGATGAGTTTCTTGGCCTGAAACAGTGCCCTAGAAAATGCTACCCTGATTAATTCCTCAGGAATCAGATCCTCCAGAACACCCAGTATACAGCATATAGGGTCCATAGGTACCTTGGTCTGAAACAACCCATTGAGTGTACTGACCACCTCTTTCCAGTACCTCTGGAGCTTTGGACTTCGCCATAATAGGTGAATGAGATCCCCGTTATGCTGCCGGCATTGACAGCACAAAGGGTCCGCCAGTCTGCCCATCCTATGTAGATTTGTCGGGGTGTAGTAAACTCTTAGTATTAGTTGGGAGACTTTTTGTGCCACATTCAGAGAACATGTGGTTATGGATTGTAGGGCCTCCTCCCACTGGTCTCCCATAAGTATACCAAGGTCTCTCTCCCATGCAGACACTGCCTTACAGGGGTAATCCCGCAAGTGTTTTGCAATGACATTTGATAGCATTGGGATATGATCCCCTTAGTCACATTACTGGCGTGTAGCACATGAAATATCGGAGTTGGTGACAGTGCCCATTCTCCGGCATCCCCCTGCGGAGAATGGGTATGGGTAAATCATGGTATCGGGTAGATTGGAGTTCGCTTATAGTTTCGAGAAGGATAGCAGCTTGCCGTCACTAAATATGTGGGATAGCATGGTCACCCCATGAGCACGCCATCTGGGCCCCTGTTGTAACTTAACCAGCTCCACATATGAACAATTACCCCATATTGGGCTAAAATCTGTGAATCGCTGTACCCCCCGGAGTTGCCTGCCCTTGTTCCATATTTTTTGTACTAACGCGAGTGTTGGGGTCTGTTTGTTGGATTTCAGGAACATTTGCACCTCCAGTCCCGTCGGGATGGCCTCGGCTCCGGATGCAAACAGCATCAGCTGCGCAGCCGAACCCACCAGATCTTTGGACATAGAACCGACCAAATGCTGCAGCTGGGATGCAATATAGTACAGCCAAGGGTTGGGGACCGCCAACCCTCCGCCATCCTTGGGTTGCTGCAGCTGTTCTAGTCTGATTCTAGGGGGCTTAGTGTTCCATAGCAGCCTTCGAAATAGGGTATTTACCACCCTGAAATTTTTTAGGTGTATTACTATTGGCGAGTTGTGTAAGAAGTATAGATATTGGGGCATTAATATCATTTTTATTAGGTTAGCCTTGCCTGCCAGTGACATTTTAAGGTTATTCCAAGTGTTAATCTTATCCCGAAACCGAGATAGTAAGGGATATACATTTAGGGAACAGAAACCTCTGAGTTTAGACGATATTACTATACCCAAATATTTAAAGCTGGTAACCACGGGGATGGGACATGAGTCGGGAAGTTCCACCTCCCGGTCCTCATCCAACATCATCAGGGCTGACTTAGTCCAGTTTATGGTCAGGCCAGAATAGTGGCCAAACTTCATTTTTATAGACATTACCCCCGGCAATGAGTAGTTGGGATTGCCCAGAAATAGCAACATGTCGTTTCATCATTTATTTCATGCAAAACTCCATATTGGAACCCGCATATCTGGGTGCTGGTTCTTATCAATGCTGCCAGTGGTTCAATAACAATTGCAAAGAGCAGGGGAGACAGCGGGCAACCTTGCCTCGTTCCCCTGCCCAGAGCAAAAGGGTGTGACATTCTGTCCGCCAGTCTAATGGTCGCCTGTGGGGAGGCAGAAAGTAACTTAACCCAAGTAATAAACCGATCCCCCAAATCCAAACTTTTCTAGTACTGCCCACAAGTACCTCCAGCCGATACTGTCAAATGCCTTGTTGGCATCTAGGGACAGGAGAGCCCCATGACCCCCGTTATCTGCTTGCAGTTGCATGTTTAGGAATAGTCTCCTTAGGTTTGTAGCTGTGGACTTTTGTGGCATGAAACCAGCCTGGTCCTGGTGAATAACCCGGACCCGGAGTGCCAAAACCTTAGCCAGTATTTTTATATCACTCTGGAGAAATGAGATGGACCTGTACGAGCCTGGGTCAACTGGATCCTTCCCCGGCTTAAAGGGGGATTCCGGCCAGGAAAAAAAAAGTAAAAGTCAGCAGCTACAAACAATGTAGCTGCTGACTTTTAATAAGCACACTTACCTGTCCTAGGTGCCCGCGATGTCGGCCGCCCGAGGCCGACCCGTCCCTCAGCTCTTGGGTCCCGGCACCGCCATTCGAACTAAGGGAAACAGGTAGTGGAGCCTTGCGGCTTCACTGCCCGTTTCCTACTGCGCATGCACGAGTCGCGCTGAGCTTTGTGAAGAACCTCTTACGTTCTGCAGTGGAGGATCTCAGGCGGTCCAATGAAGCCAACATCCATGCCTCCCTTGCAGAGTCAGTAGGGCTAGTCACATATGTCAGTTCCAACTGTTTTACTAGGTCTCCCACCTGTTCCAACAGAGCAGAGGAGTTCCGTTTAACCTCCTGTATGAAAACACCCCTAAGATATGCTTTAAAGGTTTCCCATTTCTGCAGACTGATAGCGTATTGTCGATGTGATCTGGACCTGGGAGGCTATCCGCTCCTGTGAAGTAAACAGCTTAAGCCAGAAGGCGTTTAGCCTCCATGGGGGGTAACAAGCTAGGCGGTTGGGTGATCAACCATAGAGCCAGTGGGGAATGGTCGGATACTCCCCGTGGGAAGTACTCCACCTTGGAGGTGCATCTGACCATGTTCGGGGTACCCACACATAAATCAATACGCAACAGTGAGCCATGGGTCTTGGAAAAACATGAGAATTGCTTACTATCTGGATTATGAATGCACCATATATCAGTCCATCCCACCTCCTCCATTAGCCAGCTAAGGGCAGTGCCCTGGCTGCCCCTAGGGGGCGATATAGGGGGGTGCCTATCCATTCTGGGATCTAAATCTAAAACAGTTGAAGTCCCATAATCAGATGCGGATGGATGAAAAGATCTGGACAGCGGCACACCGGAATAAATTATATTCTTCTTTTATTTGTAAAGCAGGATCATGGGGTACATAGGGCACCACTGTAGGTGGTACAGCACAACAGCTGACGCATTTCACACTTACATGAAGTGCTTACTCATAGCTCAAGGTGCTTTACCTCAAAGCACCCTCCCAATGTTGAGGGCATGTGGCCTGGTACGGTTCAGGAGTGGGAGGGGTATGCCTATATATCAAGAATAATGTACAAGTGAATGTGAGAGATGACATCACTGAGGGAGCTAGAGAGGAGGTGGAATCCTTATGGGTAGAGCTCCAAAGGGATGAACCTAAGGGGAAAATAATACTGGGAGTAGGGTTGTCCCGATACCGATACTAGTATCGGTATCAGCACCGATACCGAGCATTTGCCCAAGTACTTGTACTCAGGCAAATGCTCCCGATGCTTCCCCCGATACCTGGAAGACAGCTGTGATCGGCGCGTGGGGGAGTTACAAGATTCTCCCCCAGCGGCTTTCAGCTGCTTTAGTGACATACAGCGGTGATCGCTCACAGCTGACTGTCACTGCATCCTCCTCCATGCCCCCTCCTTTCCTCTATGCCTCTCCGCTGTCCCCTCCGTTCCTCTCTCCTTGTCTGTCCCCCTCCGCTGTCCCCTCCGTTCCTCTCTCCTTGTCTGCCCCCCCCCCCGCTGTCCCCCTTCGCTGTCCCCTCCGTTCCTCTCTCCTTGTCTGTCCCCCTCCGCTGTCCCCTCCGTTCCTCTCTCCTCGTCTGTCCCCCTCCGCTGTCCCCTCCGCTGTCCCCTCCGTTCCCCTCTCCTTGTCTGTCCCCCTCCGTTCTCCCCCTTCGTTCCCCTCTCCTTGTCTGTCCCCCTCCGTTCTCCCCCTCCGTTCTCCCCCTTCGTTCCCCTCTCCTTGTCTGTCCCCCTCCGTTCTCCCCCTCCGTTCCTCTCTCCTTGTCTGTGCCTCTCCGCTGTCCCCTCCGTTCCTCTCTCCTTGTCTGTCCCCCTCCGCTGTCCCCTCCGTTCCTCTCTCCTTGTCTGTCCCCCTCCGCTGTCCCCCTCCGTTCCTCTCTCCTTGTCTGTCCCCCTCCGCTGTCCCCTCCGTTCCTCTCTCCTTGTCTGTCCCCCTCCGCTGTCCCCTCCGTTCCTCTCTCCTTGTCTGTCCCCCTCCGCTGTCCCCTCCGTTCCTCTCTCCTTTTCTGTCCCCCTCCGCTGTCCCCCTCCTTTCCTCTCTCCTTTTCGGTCCCCCTCCGCTGTCCCCTCCGCTGTCCCCTCCGCTGTCCCCTCCGTTCCTCTCTCCTTGTCTGTCCCCCTCCGCTGTCCCCTCCATTCCCCTCTCCTTCTCTGTCCCCCTCCGCTGTCCCCCTCCTTTCCTCTCTCCTTTTCGGTCCCCCTCCGCTGTCCCCTCCGCTGTCCCCTCCGTTCCTCTCTCCTTGTCTGTCCCCCTCCGCTGTCCCCTCCATTCCCCTCTCCTTCTCTGTCCCCCTCCGCTGTCCCCCTCCTTTCCTCTCTCCTTTTCGGTCCCCCTCCGCTGTCCCCTCCGCTGTCCCCTCCGTTCCTCTCTCCTTGTCTGTCCCCCTCCGCTGTCCCCTCCATTCCCCTCTCCTTCTCTGTCCCCCTCCGCTGTCCCCCTCCGTTCCTCTCTCCTTTTCTGTCCCCCTCCGCTGTCCCCCTCCTTTCCTCTCTCCTTTTCGGTCCCCCTCCGCTGTCCCCTCCGCTGTCCTCTCCGTTCCTCTCTCCTTGTCTGTCCCCCTCCGCTGTCCCCTCCATTCCCCTCTCCTTCTCTGTCCCCCTCCGTTCTCCCCCTCCGTTCCGCCGTCCTCCTCCTCCTTCCTTTGTGTATGGATAGAGTCAGCTGACTCTGTCCATTCACATAACTGAAACATTGTAATCTCCTGTGATTACTATGTGTCAGTTTATGAATGGAGAGGAGCGGCTGTCTTCTCTCCATTCATTCTCAGTGCAGCTGAGGCTGCAGAGAAAGGGACTGGGGAATCTCTATCTTCCGTCTCTTTCTCTGTATCAAGGGGGAGATATCAGGGGTCGGTTAAGACCGCTGATATCTCACCAAAGCCCCCCAACAGGGCTGATTTAAAAAAAAAAAAAAACATAATAAAGAATAAAAAAAAATTATTGTAAAAAATAAAAATTGTAAATTAAAAAAAAAAAAAAAAACACACACATACACCGTTCCCCCCCCCCCCCCCTCAAAAAAAAAAAGCACTGTTAAAAACAAACAAACAAACAAAAAAAAACACTGTCACGTGACATAAAAAAAAAGTATCAGTATTCGGTATCGGCGAGTACTTGAAAAAAAAGTATCGGTACTTGTACTCGGTCCTAAAAAAGTGGTATCGGGACAACCCTAACTGGGAGTATGCTATAGGACCCCTAACCTGAGGGAGGAAGTGGAGACGGATCTCCTATCACAAATTGGATTAGCAGCAAGGATGGGAAGTGTTATCATAATGGGGAATTTTAATTATCCAGACATAGACTGGGCGGAGGGAACCGCGCATTCATTTAAGGCTCGCCAGTTCCTTAATGTCTTGCAGGACAATTTTATGGGTCAGATGGTAGACGCACCAACTAGAAATAAAACATTACTAGATCTACTGATTACCAACAATACAGACCTGATCACGGATGTGGAAATACGGGGCAATTTAGGGAACAGCGATCACAGGTCAATTAGCTTCAGTATAAATCACACAAATAGGAAACATGAAGGGAACACAAAGACACTGAATTTCAAAAGAGCCAACTTCCCTAAACTACAAACCTTGCTAAAAGGCATAAATTGGGATAAAATATTAGGAACAAAGAATACGGAGGAGAGATGGGTTTGCTTTAAGAGCATATTAAATAAGGGCATTAGCCAATGTATCCCACTGGGTAATAAATTTAAAAGAGCGAACAAAAGTCCTGGATGGCTTAACTCCAATGTAAAAAAGCATATAAAAGCAAAGGAGAAGGCCTTCAAAAAATACAAGGTTGAGGGATCATCATCAGCATTCAGACTTTATAAAGAATGCAATAAGAAATGTAAGGGTGCAATTAGGACGGCTAAGATAGAACATGAAAGACACATAGCGGAGGAGAGCAAAAAAAATCCCAAGAAATTCTTTAAGTATGTAAACAGTAAAAAAGGGAGGACAGACCATATTGGCCCCATAAAGAATGAGGAAGGACATCTGGTTACAAAGGATGGGGAGATGGCAAAGGTATTGAATTTATTCTTCTCCTCAGTCTTCACGAGGGAATCGGGGGGCTTCAGTAACCAAAACTGCAGTGTTTATCCTCAGGACACATCCAGGGCCAGATTAAGAGCAACATGGGCCTGGTGCTAAGGATTTTGGTGGGCCTTTTTATGAAAATAAATAAAATGAAAACGCAAACAATTTTTTGTTGAACTAAATTAAAGAGAGAGAGGGGTGTGAGAGAGAGAGGGGGGGGGGTGATAGCGAGATAGGGGGCTGAAAGAGAGGGGATGAGAGGGAGGGGAAAAGAGAGAGAAAGGCGTTGAATGAGAGAGAGGAGGTGAGAAAAAGGGGAATAGAGAGAAGGTGGTAGGAAAGAGGGGGTTGAAGGGGGTGAGAGAGAGAACAGGGTGAAAGAGAGGGGATGAGGGAGAGGGGGGGTGAGAGTGAGGGGGTGAGTCTGTGGGGGGCACAGCATAGTACATTACACGGGGGGGGGGGGGGAATAGCACAGTACATTACATGGTTGGCACTACACATTACATGGTGGATACAGCACATTTAATGGTGGGCGAAGCACAGCACATTACATGGCGGGCACAGCACATTACACTTTTACACTTAGTTTTACTTTCGTTACCTGGACTTTTTAGTTTTACTTTCGTTACTTGGTACTTTTCATTTTTATTTTTTGCCATTTTTTTTTTTTATTATTAATTTTTTTCTTTGTTGGAAATCAACTTCGCTGGTGTAGTTTTGTTTATTCATACTCATTTTTTATGTCAAAATATCCCCGGTTCGCGGGCGTATATGTTTTTAAATAAAGTGGTCATACTTTATTACGCTATGGAAGCTCTTTTTTCTTAAATACATGAGGGGAAGCAACACCTCCAAGGATTGTAAAGCATAGGAGACATCCAGCACAATACATAGCAGCAAGGTGATCCATCTCCCAACACAGGTGGACTACCCCGGTGCGGGGGTTGGGGAGCTGATTACAACACAAGTACCGTATATACTCGAGTATAAGTCGTTCCGAGTATAAGTCGAGGCCCTAATTTACCACAAAAAAATATGAAAAAATGTATTGACCCGAGTATAAGACGAGGGTGAGAAATGCACAGCTACTTTAAGTGGAAAAGAGGGTCAACAATGCCCATTTGCAGCATCACTGTGCCCATTTGCAGCATCACTGTGCCCATTTGCATGCCTCACTGTGCCCATTTGCAGCCATAGGTCCCCTGAACTTCAAACTCGGTAGTTAAGGGTTCCTAGATGCCCCCTAGCTGCAGCCAAAATTTGGGGTCTCTGAACCCAAAGGGTCCCGAAATGACATTGCTGCAGATAGACACAGTTGACCGAATTTGGGGCACCGTATCTCGGGGCCACTTAGTGCTAAGAACCCCAAATTTGGTGTGGAAACCCAGAGGAACTAGCACCATAACATTTCCAAAGCTGGGGTTTCTAGCACTAAGTGGCCCCGAGATACAGGGCCCCACAAATGAGTTCAGAAAATGTCAAGTACTTTTCTGTAGCAGAGAATGACATTTTCCGAACCAGTTTTGGGGCCCCATATCTCAGGGCTACTTGGTGCTAGGAACCCCAGCTTTAGATATGTTATGGTACCAGTTCCACTGGGTTTGCACACCAAATTTGGGGTTCCTAGCACCAAGTGGTCCTGAGATATGGGGCCCCAAAGTCGGTTCAGAAAATGTCAAGCACTTTTCTGCAGCAAAGAATGACATTTTCCGAACCGAATTTGGGGCCCCGTATGTCGGGGCCACTTGGTGCTAGGAACCCCAGCTTTGGATATGTTGTTGTACCAGGTCCACTGGGTTTGCATACCAAATTTGGGGTTTCTAGCACTAAGTGGTCCTGAGATACGGGGCCCCAAATTCGGTTCGGAAAATGACATTTTTGCTGCAGAAAAGTGCTTGACTCGAGTATAAGTCGAGGGGGGCACTTTCAGCACAAAAAAATGTGCTGAAAAATTTGACTTATACTCGAGTATATACGGTATCTATCAGATGGAACAACAAGTGAAGTGACCCAGCGTACTACACCATAAGCGTTATACCCCTGTTGGGGTTCTGGGAGCTGGTGAGTAAGCAACCAAAGGGGGAGCACGAGAGTCACCTGACAAATTGTTGCAGCACCAAGTCACCTGTGGGAATCTGAATAAATCATATAACATCAATATATGGGACTGTTACAATACATGTTGGAGATTTAACTGTTGGATTTTCTGGGCTATTATATTTGTTTTGGTCTATGCAATTGTAATCTATGCCGATTACGCATATGGTATCAGATCAGGATAGCACAATATATATATACATCACCGCATTGTTATATGGTTTCTAGCAAATGCACAATATGGAATATAGCCTCTGGCTTCTTTTCCAGACGCTGTAGGACCCAGTAAGCTGTGCGACACCTGTTGTTTGTCATAGTCTCCAAAGCATATGATCAGTGGGCACATACCTATTAGCTGTGGTACCACCCATACTGTAAGGGGGGTTTATATATGCTGCACACCTCATAGATCTACAACTACGAGTAGGGGGTGCTATACTATAGGCTATCCCAGTATATAAATAAATTATTTATTTTTTTAGGTAGCGCCAATATACCCAAATTCTTTATTCTAATACTTCTGCAAAGAACCTCACCAGGGACTTTGTGTAAGGGAGGCAGCAACCTTAGTTTCTGACCCTATATACGCATCCTAAAGCGCAGTTTTGTTTCATATATACAGCACATTACACTGTTGGCACTGCCCAATACAGCACATTACAAGGTAGGCACAGTACATTATATGGTGGGCACAGCACATGGCGTGGTTGGTACTGCACAACACAGCACATTGCATGGTGGGCACAACACAGCACATGCACACGGTGGGCACAGGACCTTATATGGTGGGCACAGCACATGACATGGCGGGCACAGCTGAGCACATTACATGGTGGGCACTGCACATTACAAGTGGACACTGCACAGCACATTATATGGTGAGCACAGCATATTATATGGTGGGTACTGCACATGGTATGGTGGGCACTGCACAGCACATGACAAGGTGGGCACTGCATGACACCACATGATATGGTGGGCACTGCACAGCACATTACATTGTGAACACAGCACATTAATTGGTGGACACCGCACATGACATGGTGAGCCCTGCATAGCGCATTCCATTGTGGGTACTGCACGGCACATGCCATGGTGGACAATGTACAGCACATTACATGCTGGGTACAGCACATTACATGGTAAGCACTGCATGGCACAGCACATGACATGGTGGGCACAACACAGCACGACAGGGTGGGCACTGCACAGTAATTTACATGGTGGGCACTGCACATGACACGGTTGGCACTGCATGGCACAGCACATTACATGGTGGGTACAGCGCATTACATGAAGGGCACTGCATGGTACAGCACATGACGTGGTGGGCACAGCGCATTACATGGTGGGCACTGAATGGCACAACACATTACATGGTGGGCACTGCATGGCATAGCACATTTCATGGTGGGCAATGCAACTGCACTTTACATGTTAGGAACTGCACATGACATGGTGGGCACTGCTGAACAGCCCAGCACATTGCACAGTGAGCACAACACACTACATGTTGGGCACAACACATGGCAGGGTAGGCACAGCACATGACATGGTGGGAACTGCACATGACATGGTGGGCACTGCATGGCACATCACATTACATGGTGGGCACTGTACATTACATGGTGGGCACTGCAATGTACAGCACATGACATGGTGGGCACTGCACATTACATAGTGAGCACTGCAATGCACAGCAAATTACATACTGGGCACAGCACATTACATGGGGGCACTACAATGCACAGCACATGACATAGTTGGCACAGCACATTACATGGGGGGCACTGCAATGCACATGACATGACATGGTGGGCACAGCACATTACATGGGGGCACTGCAATGCACATGACATGACATGGTGGGCACAGCACATTACATGGGGGCACTGCAATGCACATGACATGACATAGTGGGCACAGCACATTACATGGGGGCACTGCAATGCACATGACATGACATAGTGGGCACAGCACATTACATGGGGGCACTGCAATGCATATGACATGACATGGTGGGCACAGCACATTACATGGGGGCACTGCAATGCATATGACATGACATAGTGGGCACAGCACATTATATGGGGGCACTGCAATGCACATGACATGACATAGTGGGCACAACACATTACATGGGGGCACTGCAATGCACATGACATGGTGGGCACAGCACATTACATGGGGGCACTGCAATGCACATGACATGACATGGGGGGCACAGCACATTACATGGGGGCACTGCAATGCACATGACATGGTGGGCACAGCACATTACATGGGGGCACTGCAATGCACATGACATGACATGGTGGGCACAGCACATTACATGGGGGCACTGCAATGCACATGACATGGTGGGCACTGGGCACAAGAGAGCACATTACATGGGGGGAAGCAGCAGTCTTTCCCCTAGCACAATAAAACACCTCCCTAACAAATGTACTGACCTTATCTCAACAACAGTATGGGAGATGTCCTTCCTCCCGGGCTCCTGCTGGTTAGGACATCAGCGCCCCTCCCCCAGACACTGAGGAGGATCTGTGTGAGTGGAACAGATCATGTGATAGGAGTCAGGCATGGACAGAGACAGGACTCGGCTGCAGTGATTAACACTTGTCTCCCAGTCCTCTATGTGGGCACAGAGGGCTCCTCTTCCTTCAGGAAGGCACACAGATATTCATAAGCCACTGCCATGGGCCATTATTGAGGGAGGGGCCTATATTGAGGGAGGGGCCTATATTGAGGGAGGGGCCTGGAGCTGCAGCTCCACCAGCCCCTATGTTAATCCGGCCCTGGACACATCACAGGAAGCACTTCCATGGTTAACAGAGGACAGAATTAAAATTAGACTTGAGAAACTTTAATAAATCACCGGGACCAGATGGCTTGCATCCGAGGGTACTTAGGGAACTCGGTCAGGTGATTGCCAGACCATTGTTCCTAATTTTTACAGACAGTCTACTGACTGGAATGGTACCAGCTGATTGGAGAAAAGCCAATGTAGCACCAATATTTAAAAAGGGCCCAAAATACATCCCTGGGAATTACAGACCAGTTAGCCTAACATCAATAGTATGTAAACTCTTGGAGGGGATGATAAGGGACTATATACAAGATTTTAGTAATGAGAACGGTATCATTAGCAGTAATCAGCATGGATTCATGAAGAATCGTTCTTGCCAAACCAATCTACTAACCTTCTATGAAGAGGGGAGTTGCCATCTAGATAAAGGAAGGCCCGTAGACGTGGTGTATCTGGAATTTGCAAAAGCATTTGACACAGTTCCCCATAAACGTTTACTGTACAAAATAAGGTCCGTTGGCATAGAGTGTCATGGTTATGCAATAGAGTTTTGTCTGTCAGCTTACCTGTCTCCATGTGTTCATCTCTAAAGACCAGCTGACTCTCACCTGACTGTTTTTTTGTAACCTCTCCTCTAAGCATGGCCCCACCCCAGGCCCTATCAGGGAACCCTATATTAACCTGTGCACTGCAAGCCAGCAGTGCTGATCAACCATTGTGTGTTAGCTTTTGTGTGTACTTGCTGTGTTTCCTGTGTCTGATTCCAGTTACCGACTTTGGCCTGTTCTTAACTATTCCTGTCTGCTCGTGACCCTGACCTTTTGCGTGTCCCCCGCTATCCCTGTTTTCCTGTGACCCTGAACCTTGGCATGAACTCTGTTGTCCTTGTCTGCTTGTGGCCCCGACCTTGGCTTATTCCCTTACTATCCCTATCCTCCTGTTGCCTACTGTGGGTCGTGAGCTGGGGGACCCTGGGGGTCACGACCTGGAGCCAGTTGCAGCCCAGTCCATCCTCACCACTAGAGGCTCTGGTGAACACCTGCTGGCTCTTAGACGCCGCGCCCCAGGGAATCCTACGCTCTAACCCCGGTGGGATCCGTGTTGGTGTTTCAGTGGCCCTGCCTTCCTTACCACCCGGACTCCCATCCACAGCAGTCAGCCGTAGGGTCCACTGCCTTGCAGTGCACTCCTGATCCCTACAGTGTGCATCTGTCCCCTAGCCTCAAGGTGACCTGACAGTGAGTACATGGATTTAAAACTGGCTACAAGAGCGAGTTCAGAGGGTGGTGATAAATGGGGAGTACTCGGAATGGTCGGGGGTGGGTAGTGGGGTCTCCCAGTGTTCTGTGCTGGGACCAATCCTATTTAATTTGTTCATAAACGATCTGGAGGATGGGATAAACAGTTCAATCTCTGTATTTGCAGACGATACTAAGCTAAGCAGGACAATAACTTCTCCGCAGGATGTGGAAACCTTGCAAGAAGATCTGAACAAATTAATGGGGGAGGGGCAACTACATGGCAAAGGAGGTCCTGGAGTATGCTGTCCAGTTCTGGGCACCAGTCCTCAGGAAGGATGTACTGGAAATGGAGCGAGTACAAAGAAGGGCAACAAAGCTAATAAAGGGTCTGGAGGATCTTAGTTATGAGGAAAGGTTGTGAGCTCTGAACTTATTCTCTCTGGAGAAGAGACGCTTGAGAGGGGATAAGATTTCAATGTATAAATACCGGACTGGTGACCCCACAATATATAAATACCGGACTGGTAACCCCACAATATACAAATACCGGACTGGTGACCCCACAATATATAAATACCGGACTGGTGACCCCACAATATATAAATACCGGACTGGTGACCCCACAATAGAGAAATACCGGACTGGTGACCCCACAATAGAGAAATACCGGACTGGTGACCCCACAATATATAAATACCGGACTGGTGACCCCACAATATATAAATACCGGACTGGTGACCCCACAATATATAAATACCGGACTGGTGACCCCACAATATATAAATACCGGACTGGTGACCCCACAATATACAAATACCGGACTGGTGACCCCACAATATACAAATACCGGACTGGTGACCCCACAATATATAAATACCGGACTGGTGACCCCACAATATATAAATACCGGACTGGTGACCCCACAATAGGGAGAAAACTTTTTTGCAGAAGGGAGTTTAACAAGACCCGTGGCCACTCATTAAAATTAGAAGAAAAGAGGTTTAACCTTAAACTACGTAGAGGGTTCTTTACTGTAAGAGCGGCAAGGATGTGGAATTCCCTTCCACAGGCGGCGGTCTCAGCGGGGGACAACAGTCGTTTCAAGAAACTATTAGATAAGCACCTGAATGACCGCAACATACAGGGATATACAATGTAATACTGACATATAATCACTTTTTTCAACCTCACCTACTATGTAACTATAGGAGATAATAAAGGTGGGAGGAGATAATAATGGTGGGAGGAGATGGCAATGGTGGTTGGTCAGCAGCAGTTGCTAAGGAGTGGCCCAGGAAGAACTGATGAGTCATTAGCTGTCAGCAGGGTTCACCTTTGACAGCTGAATGTAAAAAAAAAAGAATTGCCAGCAAAAAAAATTGGGAAAAAAACAGCGTGGGGTCCCCCCCAAATCCATACCAGGACCTTATTCGAGCATGCAGCCTAGCAGGTCAGGAAAGGGGGGATGAGCAAGCGCCCCCCCCTGAACCATACCAGGCCACATGCCCTCAACATGGGAGGATGCTTTGGGCCAGGGGGGCTCTGCCCCCCCAACCCTATGCATCTTGTCCCCATGTTGATGGGGACAAGGGCCTCTTCCCGACAACCCTGGGCTGTGGTTGTGGGGGTCTGCGTGCAGGGGGCTTATTGGAATCTGGAAGGCCTCTTTAACAAAGGGGCTACCAGATCCTGGCCCCCCCCCCCCACGTGATTGTGTGCATTGTACCCCTACCCATTCACAAAAAAAAGTGTAAATGTGAAAAAAATGAGTTTCCTTTAATAAAAATAAAAAAAACAATGTCCCGCGCTGTAAATCCATTGTCAGTCACGCCAACTGCCGACCCGAAAAAAAAGAAAAATAAAGTTCCGCCCGCGATGAACGCTCCTGCGCTCTGCTTGCACTGCCATGTGACATTTCCTAAATAGCTATGGGGCAGGGCCACCCGGCGACATCACCTGGTGGCACCACCCCCGGTGACGTCTACGGCCCAGCATGCACCGGTCAATGCTCTCTCTGAAAGCAGATCCAATAATCACAGAGATAACCCAAGATCTACCAAGATCCCACTCAGATCCCACTCGGATGCCACCGAGATCCACGGAGATCCACAGAGATCCACAGAGATCCACAGAGATCCACAGAGATCCACAGAGATCCTACTGAGTTCCACTGAGATCCACGGGGATTCCACCAAGATTCACTCAGATCCACGGAAATGCACAGAGATCCCACCAAGGTCCCACTGAGATCCACTGAGATCCCACCGAGATCCATGGAGATCCCACCAAGATCCACTGAGATCCATGGAGACCCCACCTAGATCCACCAAGATCCACTATGATCTACCGAGATCTGCCAAGATCCCAGTGAGATCCCACCGAATGTCAATCATCCTGGCACCATGGTTGTTATGGTGTCAGGATGATTGAAGCGCATTATTTCTATTATTACATTGTAATATAAAATGAAATAGTTCAACTCATCATAATGCAGAATCAGTGGGAGCCCTGAGCGTGTCACTAGTCACGTTGCCTGCTACCAGATGCCATCAGCTGTCCCCAGCGGAGTCCCTCCTTACATGCAGCCTGTGTCACATAAAATGCAATCTGTGTCACCACCAAATTGCAGCAGCATGTGTCACCAAATTGCAGCAGCCTGTGTCACCAAATTGCAGCAGCGTGTGTCACCAAATTGCAGCAGCGTGTGTCACCAAATTGCAGCAGCATGTGTCACCAAATTGCAGCGTGTGTCACCAAATTGCAGCATGTGTCACCAAATTGCAGCGTGTGTCACCAAGTTGCAGCAGCATGTGTCACCAAGTTGCAGCAGCATGTGTCACCAAATTGCAGCAGCATGTGTCACCAAATTGCAGCAGCATGTGTCACCAAATTGCAGCAGCATGTGTCACCAAATTGCAGCAGCATGTGTCAACAAATTGCAGCAGCATGTGTCACCAAATTGCAACATGTGTCACCAAATTGCAGCAGCATGTGTCACCAAATTGCAGCATGTGTCACCAAATTGCAGCAGCATGTGTCACCAAATTGCAGCAGCATGTGTCACCAAATTGCAGCATGTGTCACCAAATTGCAGCAGCATGTGTCAACAAATTGCAGCAGCCTGTGTCACCAAATTGCAGCAGCATGTGTCACCAAATTGCAGCATGTGTCACCAAATTGCAGCATGTGTCACCAAATTGCAGCAGTATGTGTCACATAATGGCAGCATGTGTCACCAAATGGCAGCATGTGTCACCAAATTGCAGCAGCATGTGTCAACAAATTGCAGCATGTGTCACCAAATTGCAGCAGTATGTGTCACCAAATGGCAGCATGTGTCACCAAATGGCAGCATGTGTCACCAAATTGCAGCAGCATGTGTCACCAAATTGCAGCATGTGTCACCAAATTGCAGCAGTATGTGTCACCAAATGGCAGCATGTGTCACCAAATGGCAGCATGTGTCACCAAATTGCAGCAGCCTGTGTCACCAAATTGCAGCCTGTGTCACCAAATTGTAGCGTATGTCACCAAATTGCAGCAGCATGTGTCACCAAATTGCAGCATTTGTCACCAAATTGCAGCAGCATGTGTCACCAAATTGCAGCAGCATGTGTCACCAAATTGCAGCAGCATGTGTCACCAAATTGCAGCATGTGTCACCAAATTGCAGCAGCATGTGTCACCAAATTGCAGCAGCCTGTGTCACCAAATTGCAGCGTGTGTCACCAAATTGCAGCAGCCTGTGTCACCAAATTGCAGCATGTGTCACCAAATTTCAGCGTGTGTCACCAAATTGCAGCATGTGTCACCAAATTGCAGCATGTGTCACCAAATTGCAGCGTGTGTCACCAAATTGCAGCATGTGTCACCAAATTGCAGCAGCCTGTGTCACCAAATTGCAGCATGTGTCACCAAAATGCAGCGTGTGTCATCAAATTGCAGCATGTGTCACCAAATTGCAGCATGTGTCACCAAATTGCAGTATGTGTCACCAAATTGCAGCAGCATGTGTCACCAAATTGCAGCAGCATGTGTCACCAAATTGCAGCAGCCTGTGTCACCAAATTGCAGCAGCCTGTGTCACCAAATTGCAGCAGCATGTGTCACCAAATTGCAGCAGCATGTGTCACCAAATTGCAGCAGCCTGTGTCACCAAATTGCAGCAGCATGTGTCACCAAATTGCAGCAGCATGTGTCACCAAATTGCAGCAGCATGTGTCACCAAATTGCAGCAGCCTGTGTAACCCAAATTGCAGCATGTGTCACCAAATTGCAGCATGTTTAACCAATTTGCAGCAGCCTGTGTCACCAAATTGCAGCATGTGTCACCAAATTGCAGCGTGTGTCACCAAATTGCAGCAGTATGTGTCACCAAGTTGCAGCATGTACAAGAACATATTTGGGGGGCACACCATACAATGCGTTTAAATTCAAGATGGTGCTGCTATAAGACCTACAATACTTATACTTACAATATTTTGTAATATTTTGTACCTAATTTCAGCATGTGTCACCAAATTGCAGCAGCATGTGTCACCACCAAATTGCAGCAGCATGTGTCACCAAATTGCAGCAGCATGTGTCACCATCAAACCCCCCATCCCCCGGTTACTTACCTTGCTGTGTGTTGTCCTCTCCAGTGGTGTCTCCTGTGGAGAGGTCAGTTCTTCTCATACTTCCTGTTTCTCTCTCCTGGGCGCAATTGGAGAGAGAAACAGGAAGTGACATCATACTCAGATGTCAATCAAACTACCCGACCATAGTAATAGATATTAGCGCCGGGCGGAAGCTACTCGGCGCCTCAGAAAGCGCTGCAAGGTGGGCAAAAGCTCGCAAATGAAGCGCCATGTATGCAATCTCGTGATTGCATAGACATGGCGCTTCCCATAAGTGCACTGTGTCCTAGGTCCGAACGCAGTGCACTTAAGGACCTTTTTTTTTTTTAAAGGGCCAGCTTTAAAAAAAAATTTTTGACTTTTTTTTTGTGACTGCCTGGAGGAGGGAGGGGGTGGCGGCGCCCAGGCACCCCCTATGGACAGGCCGCCACTGATACAGAATAAGAACAGATACCGAGAATTACACCCGACATACAGGACAAGAGAAGTAGTACTGTGCAGAGTCCAAACATACAGAATAAGAACAGATACCGAGAATTACACCCGACATACAGGACAAGAGAAGTAGTACTGTGCAGAGTCCATACATACAGAATAAGAACAGATACTGAGAATTACACCCGACATACAGGACAAGAGAAGTAGTACTGTGCAGAGCCCATACATACAGAATAAGAACAGATACCGAGAATTACACCCGGCATACAGGACAAGAGAAGTAGCACTGTGCAGAGTCCATACATACAGAATAAGAACAGATACCGAGAATTACACCCGACATACAGGACAAGAGAAGTAGTACCAAATGTGTCACCAAATTGCAGCAGCATGTGTCACCAAATTGCAGCAGTATGTGTCACCAAATTGCAGCATGTGTCACCAAATTGCAGCAGCATGTGTCACCAAATTGTAGCAGCATGTGTCACCAAATTGCAGCAGCATGTGTCACCAAATTGCAGCAGCATATGTCACCAAATTGTAGCAGCATGTGTCACCAAATTGCAGCAGCATGTGTCACCAAATTGCAGCAGCATGTGTCACCAAATTGTAGCAGCATGTGTCACCAAATTGCAGCAGCATGTGTCACCAAATTGCAGCATGTGTCACCAAATTGCAGCAGCCTGTGTCACCAAATTGCAGCATGTGTCACCAAATTTCAGCGTGTGTCACCAAATTGCAGCATGTGTCACCAAATTGCAGCGTGTGTCATCAAATTGCAGCATGTGTCACCAAATTGCAGCATGTGTCACCAATTTGCAGCAGCCTGTGTCACCAAATTGCAGCATGTGTCACCAAAATGCAGCAGCATGTGTCACCAAATTGCAGCATGTGTCACCAAATTGCAGCAGCATGTGTCACCAAATTGCAGCAGCCTGTGTAACCCAAATGTCAATCAAACTACCCGACCATAGTAATAGATATTAGCGCCGGGCGGAAGCTACTCGGCGCCTCAGAAAGCGCTGCAAGGTGGGCAAAAGCTCGCAAATGAAGCGCCATGTATGCAATCTCGTGATTGCATAGACATGGCGCTTCCCATAAGTGCACTGTGTCCTAGGTCCGAACGCAGTGCACTTAAGGACCTTTTTTTTTTTTTAAAGGGCCAGCTTTAAAAAAAAATTTTTGACTTTTTTTTTGTGACTGCCTGGAGGAGGGAGGGGGTGGCGGCGCCCAGGCACCCCCTATGGACAGGCCGCCACTGATACAGAATAAGAACAGATACCGAGAATTACACCCGACATACAGGACAAGAGAAGTAGTACTGTGCAGAGTCCAAACATACAGAATAAGAACAGATACCGAGAATTACACCCGACATACAGGACAAGAGAAGTAGTACTGTGCAGAGTCCAAACATACAGAATAAGAACAGATACCGAGAATTACACCCGACATACAGGACAAGAGAAGTAGTACTGTGCAGAGTCCATACATACAGAATAAGAACAGATACTGAGAATTACACCCGACATACAGGACAAGAGAAGTAGTACTGTGCAGAGTCCAAACATACAGAATAAGAACAGATACCGAGAATTACACCCGACATACAGGACAAGAGAAGTAGCACTGTGCAGAGTCCATACATACAGAATAAGAACAGATACCGAGAATTACACCCGACATACAGGACAAGAGAAGTAGTACCAAATGTGTCACCAAATTGCAGCAGCATGTGTCACCAAATTGCAGCAGTATGTGTCACCAAATTGCAGCATGTGTCACCAAATTGCAGCAGCATGTGTCACCAAATTGTAGCAGCATGTGTCACCAAATTGCAGCAGCATGTGTCACCAAATTGCAGCAGCATATGTCACCAAATTGTAGCAGCATGTGTCACCAAATTGCAGCAGCATGTGTCACCAAATTGCAGCAGCATGTGTCACCAAATTGCAGCAGCATGTGTCACCAAATTGTAGCAGCATGTGTCACCAAATTGCAGCAGCATGTGTCACCAAATTGCAGCATGTGTCACCAAATTGCAGCAGCCTGTGTCACCAAATTGCAGCATGTGTCACCAAATTTCAGCGTGTGTCACCAAATTGCAGCATGTGTCACCAAATTGCAGCGTGTGTCATCAAATTGCAGCATGTGTCACCAAATTGCAGCATGTGTCACCAATTTGCAGCAGCCTGTGTCACCAAATTGCAGCATGTGTCACCAAAATGCAGCAGCATGTGTCACCAAATTGCAGCGTGTCACCAAATTGCAGCAGCATGTGTCACCAAATTGCAGCATGTGTCACCAAATTGCAGCATGTGTCACCAAAATGCAGCAGCATGTGTCACCAAATTGCAGCATGTGTCACCAAATTGCAGCATGTGTCACCAAATTGCAGCAGCCTGTGTCACCAAATTGTAGCATGTGTCACCAAATTGCAGCAGCATGTGTCACCAAATTGCAGCAGCATGTGTCACCAAATTGCAGCAGCATGTGTCACCAAATTGCAGCAGCCTGTGTCACCAAATTGCAGCAGCATGTGTCACCAAATTGCAGCAGCATGTGTCACCAAATTGCAGCAGCATGTGTCACCAAATTGCAGCATGTGTCACCAAATTGCAGCATGTGTCACCAAATTGCAGCAGCATGTGTCACCAAATTGTAGCAGCATGTGTCACCAAATTGCAACAGCATGTGTCACCAAATTGTAGCAGCATGTGTCACCAAATTGCAGCATGTGTCACCAAATTGCAGCAGCCTGTGTCACCAAATTGCAGCGTGTGTCACCAAATTGCAGCAGCCTGTGTCACCAAATTGCAGCATGTGTCACCAAATTGCAGTGTGTGTCACCAAATTGCAGCAGCATGTGTCACCAAATTGCAGTATGTGTCACCAAATTGCAGCAGCATGTGTCACCAAATTGCAGCAGCATGTGTCACCAAATTGCAGCATGTGTCACCAAATTGCAGCAGCCTGTGTCACCAAATTGCAGCATGTGTCACCAAATTGCAGCAGCATGTGTCACCAAATTGCAGCAGCCTGTGTAACCCAAATTGCAGCAGTATGTGTCACCACCAAATTGCAGCAGCATGTGTCACCAAATTGCAGCAGCATGTGTCACCATCAAACCCCCCATCCCCCCGGTTACTTACCTTGCTGTGTGTTGTCCTCTCCAGTGGTGTCTCCTGTGGAGAGGTCAGTTCTTCTCATACTTCCTGTTTCTCTCTCCTGGGTGCAATTGGAGAGAGAAACAGGAAGTGACATCATACTCAGATGTCAATCAAACCACCCGACCATAGTAATAGATATTAGCGCCGGGCGGAAGCTACTCGGCGCCTCAGAAAGCGCTGCAAGGTGGGCAAAAGCTCGCAAATGAAGCGCCATGTATGCAATCTCGTGATTGCATAGACATGGCGCTTCCCATAAGTGCACTGTGTCCTAGGTCCGAACGCAGTGCACTTAAGGACCTTTTTTTTTTTTTTAAAGGGCCAGCTTTAAAAAAAAACATTTTTGACTTTTTTTGTGACTGCCTGGAGGAGGGAGGGGGTGGCGGCGCCCAGGCGCCCCCTATGGACAGGCCGCCACTGATACAGAATAAGAACAGATACCGAGAATTACACCCGACATACAGGACAAGAGAAGTAGTACTGTGCAGAGTCCATACATACAGAATAAGAACAGATACCGAGAATTACACCCGACATACAGGACAAGAGACGTAGTACTGTGCAGAGCCCATACATACAGAATAAGAACAGATACCGAGAATTACACCCGACATACAGGACAAGAGAAGTAGTACTGTGCAGAGTCCATACATACAGAATAAGAACAGATACCGAGAATTACACCCGACATACAGGACAAGAGAAGTGGTACTGTGCAGAGTCCATACATACAGAATAAGAACAGATACCGAGAATTACACCCGACATACAGGACAAGAGAAGTAGTACTGTGCAGAGGGTGTGGCTGCTTGTGGAGCAGCTGAAGTCTTTGTGGTGCTGAGCTCCTCTGATGTCTGGTACAAGCCCAGGGTTGGGCTCCCCTGGGCGGGGATCTCTCTCAGGAGAGTCCCAGGCTTTCCGGCCTACACAAGGACTGTCAGGTGAAGCTGTGGTTGGTGGTGAAGCCGGAGGACGGAGCTCTGGGAATGGGAAGCAATCTGCAGAGACTGTAAGTAGACGTGGAAATGTTTGTATGAAAAGTACCGATAATACTGATAAGAGGAAGTCTGATGATGTTATTCAGCAAAAGAGTTCTCAGTCCAGCCAGTCATTGCAGGCCCAGCAAGCCCAGCACAGTGCAGCTCAGTCTGTTCAGAGACATGTTATTATCGCTCAGCACAGTCCAAACTCTGGAAGTACAACTCAAAGAACCCCTCAGAGTGGGGCTCATTCAGTCCAGCAACATGACACCCAGTACAGTCCAAGTTCTGGAAATGTGATCCAATCCAGCCAGCCATTGCAGGCCCAGCAAGCCCAGCACAGTGCAGCTCAGTCTACTCAGAGACATGTTATTGCTCAGCACAGTCCAAACTCTGGAAGTGCAACTCAATCCAGCCAGTCATTACAATCAATGCAAACCCCGCAGAGTGGGGCTCATTCAGTCCAGCAACTTACTAATACCACTCAGTACAGTCCAAGTTCTGGAAGTGTGATCCAATCCAGCCAGCCATTACAACCACAGCAAGCTCAGCAGAGTGCAGCTCATAGAGCTCAGAGTGGAGCAGAGACATCGGTTTCTCCCAGTACTCCTCGCAAATACACCAGAACTTCCTTAGAACAAAAAACCATTAAAGAGAACTTACAACAGTGTGTAATGGTGGGCAGCAGCCAGGGACGTTCATCGCGCTCTAAGCTGCAGCAGAATAAAGAGGAGGGTAGTAATAATTTTCCACAATCTGCACCAGTGAAGCCATCTACACCCAGGAGAGACCCTCAGACCAGCACTGGTAATGGGAAGGTGGATCAGGATTTCAAGCGTCCTGCAGCCGCGAAGCAGAAAGTGTTAAAGTCTGAACCTGCGCTGCACCTGGCTGACAAGATTCCTTTCCTGGTAAAAAGAATGGAGTCCCTGAGGAAAGCCAAGACTAAAATCCAGAAGCAGATTGACTCTGTTTATCGTCTTAAAGCTGCCAACCCCAAGAAGGAATTTTTATATGACAGCAAACTGAACTCCCTGGGCATTGAACTGGCCGGTGTGTCAAAGGACATTGATGCTGTTCTGGAAGAACTGGGACCAGTGGCGGAGGTGTACTACAATTGTGATCGATTTGAGGCGGGATTGAGTGGAAGGATTGAGTCTTCTACAGAGTCAGACTCTGGGGAACCAGTCCAACGCACGCAGCCACCACATGTGTCTCCTGAAGGGAGGACTGTGCAGCCTCTGGAGGACAGTGAGGTTGGAGCAGATCCTCCTGCTGGACTTCCAGCTCTGGAGGGTGGTGGGAACTTCAGTATAACCCAGCAGACATTCACAGTACAGGAGACTCAGAGGAGTGACATGGTGGACTCCCAGCACATGGATTGTGAGAACAGTGCTGCTGCCACTAGTACTCCTGGTGGGAGCCATGCTGGGGGGACTGGTGTTCATGGGGGGAGTAACACTGGGGTGACTAGTAATGATGATATGAGGTGCAGTGATGATGTCACTAATATTGATGTGGTGAATGTTTCTGATGTTATCAATGCTGGTATATCTGAATGGGGTCATCAGCAGTCTGAGGGCTCTGAGAATGTAGCGATGGAGGAGTCAGTTCAGAATAACCCTCAGGATTTCCCCCCTTTGGTGGATCCACCACCTGCTCCACAAGGGAATGCTGGTCCATCTGGTCACGTCCCTCCTCGGAATGCCTGGAGCCGTGGGGCCCCTTCTTTTTCCACCAGTAACAATTATACTGGTCAGGCCTTTAAGAGAAGGAATGTGGTGAGATTGAAGCATAGGGGTTCCAGAGAGGAGCTCCCTGATCGGAGGTTTGTAGTAAGGGAGTTGCTGTGTCATCAGATGGGGTTTGCTCCTGCAGACATACTGGCAGTCATCAATCTCCCTGACAGACAAGGTTATGATGTCAGCTTTAAGCTCATGTCTGACTTAGACAGGTTCTGGGCCAGTTTCAGTGGTTTGCGGGACAAAGAGGGTTGGAGGAATTTCATCTTTATTCCCATCTCCAAACCTGACACAGCAAATGTTACCATCATGTTCTGGAATGAGTCTGTGCCCCCCCAGGACTGTGCCCCCCCCAGGACTGTGCCCCCCCAGGACTGTGCCCCCTCAGGATGTTGTCATCTGGCTTAGAAGACATTGTGAAATGGTTTCTGAGTTGACAAAAACTAAAGACAGTGATGGGATCTGGACGGGTGGCTGGAGGGTTCTTGTCAAGTTGAGGCAAAGTAACAATGTTACCCATCACCTGCCAAACTCTTTTTTCATTGGGCGGGAGAGAGGAGTTTGCTTCTATGCAGGTCAGCCCAGGTTATGTTATAAATGTGGTAAATCTGGCCATGTGGCGAATGTTTGTACGATCCTGAAGTGTAATCTTTGTGGGGAGGTTGGCCACATCAGTTCTACCTGTGAGAAGGTTAAGTGCAATCTATGTGGTGGGCTTGGCCATTTCCATAGGGATTGCCCGGAGGCCTTCCATAATAAGGATGGGGAATCTGCAGACAATGAATTGTTGGCTGCAGCAGAACAACTAGAGGAGGAAGCTTTAATGAATGGGGCTGTATTGACTAGGGAGGAGGTGGTCCCGGAGGTCCAGGAGACTACTCCCGGGCGGACGGACAGTGTTCAGCAGGCTGAGGAGCAGCCGGCCCCACACTCCTCTTCTGTTCCAGTTCCTGTCTCTGTGAAGATCAGTGGTCAGAAGAGGAGGAATAAAAAAGATAAGTCTACCCGTAAACCCGAAAGTGACTGGATATTAGTGCAGAAGTCATCTAAAAAAGTGAAAGGGGCACCAGAAGTGGGTACGGCACTTTCCACCAATAGGTATGAAGCGTTGTCAGATTCGGATGTGGGCTCCTATTCTCTGGAGGCCCAGGAACTGGAGCAGGAATTAAAAAGAGTGGAAAAGGAGTATGCGACTGGCTCAGAGGATGACCCGCCCACTAAGAGGCGTCCGCCCCCTGATCCTGGATCCGCAGAATCTGATATGGAAACTGGTAGTCAGCAGAGTGACTCCGATTCTGACTTATAATGGGGGTCTTATTTTTTCTCCTCTTTGCTGTGATGGCTAGTTTTTCTCTAAACATTGTCTCCAGCAATGTGAACAGCATTAAAAACAGGAGGACAAGGCATGCCGTTTTTGAACACCTCAGGTACCTGGATGCTGATGTCTATTTTTTACAAGAGACACACCTAACATCTGTTGGACTTATGCGGGAGGCAGAGAGGGAGTGGCACACAGGACCCTCATTTTGGTCTTTGGCTGTGGAGTCTTATGCAGGTGTTGCCATCCTTTTCAATACTAAGGATGTGACAGTGCATAGACTCACTGAGGTGCCAATGGGAAGATGTCTTATATTGGAGGTAACAATTCACGGCAGGAGACTCCGATTAATTAACATATATGGGCCTCAAACAATAGCAGGAAGAATTGGGTTATTTAATGATGTGAAATCATATCTTTTTACATCAGTCCCTGTGGTTATGGTAGGAGACTTTAATGTCACTAGGACATCAAGTGACCGTTCTTCTGGTAGGGTGGTGGGTAGTGACTCCAAAGTTCTTAATCGTATTATTTTGCAAACCGGTTTAAGTGATATTTTTGCACAAAATGGCAGGAAGCCAGGCTTCACCTTCTTTCGCGGTAATATCAAAAGCAGACTAGATATGGCACTGGTAAGTCCTACAGAATTGGTGACCAATATGAGTGAGAAGCTGGTACCTTACTCAGATCATGTGGCCCTTTACTTTTGTCTGGGAACCTGTAAGCATCCTGATATGGGCAGGGGGCTATGGAGGCTAAACTCTAATCTCTTAGAAGATGTATCTGTCCAGCAACAAGTACAGAACCTCTTGCAACACCATGCTGAGAGACTAGACTTCTATGACTGTACGGCGGATTGGTGGGAGGATGTTAAAAAGGACATCTCTTCTCTCTTGAGGAAGTTGTCTGCTAAAATGGGGAAAAGTAGATATAGCCATTATCTCAGGCTGAGGAAAGAGCTGGAGTTGCTTTATTCTGGCGGGTTGGAGGCAGGGAGGAAGATTGATCAAGTAAAATCTGAGCTAAGTCAATATCAATATAGCAGATACAACTCCCTGGTATTTGAACGGGATTATGGATCCCCAGGGACACCTGATCCCTTTGAAAATTGTAGGGACAAGGTGACTAGGAAGTTAATGATGGGCCTGAAGGATTCCCAGGGGATTTTGCAGGAGTCTCAGGAGGGTATTCTGGGAGTGGTAAGATCATACTATGCTGACTTATTTCGGGAGAAGGGTTTGGATAAGAAGAAGATGGCACAGTTCTTGGAGGCAGTTCCAGGTCCTGTTGTTGATCATTTGGATTTTTCTCCTTTGACAGCAGACATAACGGTGGAGGAAGTTAGGGAGGCTATTGATACATTACGTCAAAAGAAGGCACCAGGACCTGATGGCATTACAGCTGAATTTTATAAGAAATTTAAAGAGCTCCTGGCTCCGATTCTGGTGGATGTGTTTAACCGCTTGCTATCCGCGCTATAGCCGAATGACGGCTACAGCGCGGACCTGCATTCCCGGGAGGCCGTCATATGACGGCCTCCCCTGTGCACGTGCCCTGCGCGCGCCCTGCAGGGCGCGCGTGGAGCGCGCTGTGATCACCGAGTCACTGAGACTCGGGTGATCACCGATCTGTGTAAGGGGCCGGTCCCGGCCCCTTACCATGTGATCAGCTGTCAGCCAATGACAGCTGATCACATGATCAAAACAAAAGCTCTGTGATCGGTTTTTTTTTCTCCTCGCGCTGACAGTGCGAGGAGAGAAAAAAGCCGATCACCGGCTCAGCTGCAAGGGACATCGGTCCCGAAGAGGAGGAGGCAATAATGCCTCAATTGTGCCTTATAATTATGCCACCAGTACCCCCTGCCAGTGCACCCAGACATTAAAACATCATAGTGCCCACAGTGCCCACCAGTGCCACGTATCAATGCCCATAAGTGCCACCTATCAATGCCTACAGGTGCCACCTATCAATGCCCACCATTGCCACCTAACAATGCCCACCAGTGATGCCAATCAGTGCCACCTAGCAGTGTACAAGATCAGTGCCCATTATTGCCACCAATCAGTGCCCATCACTGCCACCCATCAGTGCCCATCACTGCCACCTATCAGTGCCCATTGGTGCCGCCTCATCAGCGTACATCAATGAAGGAGAAAAATTACCCTTTTAAAAAATTTTATAACAAAATATAAAAAAAAAAAAATTTTTTTTTTAAAAAATTCAGTCTTTTTACATTTTTTTAACAAAAAATAAAAATCGCAGAGGTGATCAAATACCACCAAAAGAAAGCTCTATTTGTGGGGAAAAAATGATAAAAATTTCATTTGGGTACAGTGTTGTATGACCGCGCAATTGTCATTCAAAGTGCGTCAGCGCTGAAAGCTGAAAATTGGTCTGGATAGGAGGGGGGTTTAAGTGCCCGGTAAGCAAGTGGTTAAAAGTTGTTTGGAGAAATGCCTGATGCCTCCATCCATGAGAGTATCATCCTTAGTTCTGCTGTTCAAGGGTAGAGAACCTAATGACATCAAGAACTGGAGGCCTATAGCCCTTTTAAATGTAGACCGGAAGATTTTGGCAAAAATATTATTTTCTAGGTTGAAGTGTTTTTCTCCAGCACTATTGACAGACTGTCAGTATGGCACGGTAAAAGGGCGGAATATTTATGGTGCTCTCATTTCCTTGAGGGAAGCTTTTGAGAGGTGTAAGGTTCTTAGGCATGGGAAGTATATGGTGAGTTTAGACCAAGCTAAAGCTTTTGACAGGGTTGACCATGGGTATCTGTGGGCGACTTTGTTAAAGTATGGTATCCCAAGGTTATTTGTTGATTGGCTGAGAACTTTATACTGGAAAGCTGAGAGTTTTCCACTTATCAATGGGTGGCAGGGCGGTACTTTTAGGGTTGAGGCTGGGGTGAGGCAGGGTTGCCCCTTGAGTCCCCTCTTATATGTTTTTGCCATTGATCCTTTTTTGAGATCACTGCAGGAGTGTGATTTTCGGGGGGTACCTGTGCCCCATGCCTCGGCCCTATCCGTATTCGCTTATGCGGATGATGTCACTGTAGTGGTGTCCACCTCCCATGAGGCCCAGTTGCTAGCAGCTTCCATTGGAACTTACTCTGAGGCCTCTGGGTCTGTTGTCAACTTTGAGAAGAGTGAAGCTCTCTGGACACTGCAGGGTGATCCAGATTTTGATCTGCCCCAGTTTGCAAAAGCTTCAAGTTGTCTTAAGATCTTAGGGGTTAAGTTTGGAAGGGAAGATAATGCCAGGCTAAATTGGGAGGAGAAATTGGATGCTGGAAATGCAAGGGTTCAGCGATGGAAGAATTGCAAGTTGACCTACAGAGAAAGGGTCAAAATGTTGAAGACGTACTTAATTCCTATCTTTCTATACGTCTCTATGGTTTTTCCGTTGCCAGAATCTTTCTCTGCAAGGCTCTTCAGTCTGTTTTTTCAGCTCTTCTGGGGTAATAGACTGAATCCAATAAAAAGAGGGGTTACTTACCTGCTGAACAAAGAGGGTGGGTTGAATATGATAAATCCTAAGGTGTTTTTTGATTCTCTGTTTCTTAAAGTTAATTTTGGGTGTTTGGACTCCGATGTTGGCCCTCCGTGGGTAAACAGTGTTAGGGCCTGGATATTGCCTCGTGCAGAGTCCTGGATGCGGGGCGGTTCTCTCAAGAGGAAGAGATGTACTCAGGGTTATCTCCCACCATATCTGGACTCAGCTCTGAAGTCTATGAGGAGGTGGGAGATTGAGAAATCCTACCTTGAAAAAAGTCCAAGGAAATTGTTATACCAGAGGATCTGTAGGACCTTTTTCTATTCTCCACTTGTACTCAAAGACTGCACTACAGCTGTTATGGAGGAAAGCTTAAAGTTGTTGAATAGCCCCAGATTACCCTCAAAGTTTCATGACATTGCCTGGCTGTCTCTCCATGGGAAGATGTATGTGAGGGGGAACATGAAAGGTCTGGCCGCATCTGAAAGGATCTGCCCTTTGGGCTGTAATCAGGAGGAGTCCATGGAGCATTTCTTGGTGGATTGTTGGGGAAGCCGTGAAGTCTGGAAGGAAGTAGCTGCTGGAGTTGGGATCCAAAGGTTGGAAAACCTAAGTTGCTCAGACAGGCTTTATGGTGTTCCCCCAACAATACACGGTGTAGATAGAGGGACAATGTATATCATCATTACCGTAGTTAAGTACTATCAATGGCATGCAAGGACTAAAGTTGCCATGCATAATGAACAGTTTATCTCTAGTAAAATTGCAGGTTTAGTGTTATCCGAGTTACGATGGATTAAGGGTTTGGAAATTAGGAAATGCTGGAGAAGTATAGATTTATGGAAAGGAGTCTTATTGTGACATTTATTCCTATTCATGCCCTTTTTTTTAACTGCTAAGTTTTTGACCTAAACAACATGTCAGTAATTGTTGTATTTATGTTATTTTAAGTCAGTTAGTCTGTTATTATGTAACTTGTTTGTTTTTACAAATAAAAATCTCCATACATACAGAATAAGAACAGATACCGAGAATTACACCCGACATACAGGACAAGAGAAGTGGTACTGTGCAGAGGGTGTGGCTGCTTGTGGTGCAGCTGAAGTCTGTGTGGTGCTGAGCTCCTCTGATGTCTGGTACAAGCCCAGGGTTGGGCTCCCCTGGGCGGGGATCTCTCTCAGGAGAGTCCCAGGCTTTCCGGCCTACACAAGGACTGTCAGGTGAAGCTGTGGTTGGTGGTGAAGCCGGAGGACGGAGCTCTGGGAATGGGAAGCAATCTGCAGAGACTGTAAGTAGACGTGGAAATGTTTGTATGAAAAGTACCGATAATACTGATAAGAGGAAGTCTGGTGATGTTATTCAGCAAAAGAGTTCTCAGTCCAGCCAGTCATTGCAGGCCCAGCAAGCCCAGCACAGTGCAGCTCAGTCTGTTCAGAGACATGTTATTATCGCTCAGCACAGTCCAAACACTGGAAGTGCAACTCAAAGAACCCCTCAGAGTGGGGCTCATTCAGTCCAGGAACTTACTAATACCACCCAGTACAGTCCAAGTTCTGGAAGCATGATCCAATCCAGCCAGCCATTACAACCACAGCAAGCTCAGCAGAGTGCAGCTCATAGAGCTCAGAGTGGAGCAGAGACATCGGTTTCTCCCAGTACTCCTCGCAAATACACCAGAACTTCCTTAGAACAGAAAACCATTAAAGAGAACTTACAACAGTGTGTAATGGTGGGCAGCAGCCAGGGACGTTCATCGCGCTCTAAGCTGCAGCAGAATAAAGAGGAGGGTGGTAATAATTTTCCACAATCTGCCCCAGTGAAACCATCTACACCCAGCAGAGACCCTCAGACCAGCACTGGTAATGGGAAGGTGGATCAGGATTTCAAGCGTCCTGCAGCCGCGAAGCAGAAAGTGTTAAAGTCTGAACCTGCGCTGCACCTGGCTGACAAGATTCCTTTCCTTGTAAAAAGAATGGAGTCTCTGAGAAAAGCCAAGACTAGGATCCAGAAGCAGATTGAATGTGTTTATAGACTTAAAGCTGCCAACCCCAAGAAGGAAATTTTATATGACAGCAAACTGAACTCCCTGGGCATTGAACTGGCCGGTGTGTCAAAGGACATTGATACTGTTCTGGAAGAACTGGGACCAGTGGCGGAGGTGTACCACAATCGTGATCGATTTGAGGCAGGATTGAGTGGAAGGATTGAGTCTTCTACAGAGTCAGACTCTGGGGATTCGGTCCAACGCACGCAGCCACCACATGTGTCTCCTGAAGGGAAGACTGTGCAACCTCTGGAGGACAGTGAGGTTGGAGCAGATCCTCCTGCTGGACTTCCAGCTCTGGAGGGTGGTGGGAACATCAGTATAACCCAGCAGACATTCACAGTACAGGAGACTCAGAGGAGTGACATGGTGGACTCCCAGCACATGGATTGTGAGAACAGTGCTGCTGCCACTAGTACTCCGGGTGGGAGCCATGCTGGGGGGACTGGTGTTCATGGGGGGAGCCATGCTGGGGGGACTGGTGTCCATGGTGGGAGCCATGCTGGGGTGACTGGTGTTTATGGTGGGAGTCATGCTGGGGGGACTGGTGTCCATGGTGGGAGCCATGCTGGGGTGACTGGTGTTCATGGTGGGAGCCATGCTGGGGTGACTGGTGTTCATGGTGGGAGCCATGCTGGGGGGACTGGTGTTCATGGTGGGAGCCATGCTGGGGGGACTGGTGTTCATGGGGGGAGCCATGCTGGGGTGACTGGTGTTCATGATGGGAGCCATGCTGGGGGGACTGGTGTTCATGGGGGGAGCCATGCTGGGGGGACTGGTGTTCATGGTGGGAGTAACACTGGGGTAACTAGTAATGATGATATGAGGTGCAGTGATGATGTCACTAATATTGATGTGGTGAATGTTTCTGATGTTATCAATGCTGCTATATCTGAATGGGGTCATCAGCAGTCTGAGGGCTCTGAGAATGTAGCGATGGAGGAGTCAGTTCAGAATAACTCTCAGGACTTCCCCCCTTTGGTGGATCCACCACCTGCTCCGCAAGGGAATGCTGGTCCATCTGGTCATGTCCCTCCTCGGAATGCCTGGAGCCGTGGGGCCCCTTCTTTTTCCACCAGTAACAGTTCTACTGGTCAGGCCTTTAAGAGAAGGAATGTGGTGAGATTGAAGCATAGGGGTTCCAGAGAGGAGCTCCCTGATAGGAGGTTTGTAGTAAGGGAGTTGCTGTGTCATCAGATGGGGTTTGCTCCTGCAGACATACTGGCAGTCATCAATCTCCCTGACAGACAAGGTTATGATGTCAGCTTTAAGCTCATGTCTGACTTAGACAGGTTCTGGGCCAGTTTCAGTGGTTTGCGGGTGTGACGGGAGGGCCCGTGGAACTCAGAATACATCTTATGTCTAAGTCACCCTGTGCCATCCTGGCACAGGGTGAGTGAGAAAATATATCTTGGACTACTTAAAATGGGACAGTAATATTTGTCCACAATATCTCCCAGGATGTATGTAGAGACTATTATTGGTTTGGTTGATTCTGAACGCAACCTGTGTTTATGTTAATTGAATGAGCTAATGACATTGTCCTCTATACAATGTAGGAGACGGGACGACTGCTATTATGTTGATATAACTGTGTGAAGCTCGGTGACCACAAGTCTGGGCGAAAGGTCATGTCCCAGTCACCTAGGTTGTATAAAGGATGAGATAATTAGCTCATGTTAATTAGGTTAGCTTTGAGTCATCCCTGCTGTATAAATGTGTGTGAGATCTCAAATAAAAAGGTAGTCCTGATGTACTCCAAGACTGGTGTTGTCTAGTTCTTGGGGGTTCCTATAGCCAGATCCATTGGACTTGTGTTCCAGAACTTAGGAAGCGGTATATGACGGAAGCACTCAAGCGGAGTGTGGGACGTTCCGTGACAGCGGGATAAAGAGGGTTGGTGGAATTTCATCTTTATTCCCATCTTCAAACCTGACACAGCAAATGTTCCCATCATGTTCTGGAATGAGTCTGTGCCCCCCCAGGACTGTGCCCCCCCCAGGACTGTGCCCCCCCCCAGGACTGTGCCCCCCCCAGGACTGTGCCCCCCCCAGGACTGTGCCCCCCCCAGGACTGTGCCCGCCCCAGGACTGTGCCCCCCCAGGACTGTGCCCCCCCAGGACTGTGCCCCCCCAGGATGTTGTCATCTGGCTTAGAAGACATTGTGAAATGGTTTCTGAGTTGACAAAAACTAAAGACAGTGATGGGATCTGGACGGGTGGTTGGAGGGTTCTTGTTAAGTTGAGGCAAAGTAACAATGTTACCCATCACCTGCCAAACTCTTTTTTTCATTGGGCGGGAGAGAGGAGTTTGCTTCTATGCAGGTCAGCCCAGGTTATGTTATAAATGTGGTAAATCTGGCCATGTGGCGAATGTTTGTACGATCCTGAAGTGCAATCTATGTGGTGGGCTTGGCCATTTCATAGTAGGTGAGGTTGAAAAAAGATACAAGTCCATCAAGTCCAACCTATGTGTGTGATTATGTGTCAGTATTACATTACATATCCCTGTATATTGCGGTCATTCAGGTGATTATCTAATAGTTTCTTGAAGCTAACAATGCTCCCCGCTGAGACCACCGCCTGTGGAAGGGAATTCCACATCCTTGCCGCTCTTACAGTAAAGAACCCTCTACGTAGTTTAAGGTTAAACCTCTTTTCTTCTAATTGTAATGAGTGGCCACGAGTCTTATTAAACTCTCTTCTGCAAAAAAGTTTTATCCCTATTGTGGGGTCACCAGTAGGGATGAGCTTCGTGTTCGACTCGAACATCGGCTGTTCGGTCGTTCGCCGAATTGCGAACGATATGGGCCGTTCGCGCCAAATTCGTGTGGCGCGTCACGGCCCATAATTCACTGCGGCATCGCAGTGCATTGCTGGCTGATGATTGGCCAAGCATGCACTATGACCCGCATGCTTGGCCAATCACAGCGCCGTCAGTAGAGAGAGCTGTAATTGGCCAAAGCCAGGGTGGCTTTGGCCAATTATGGCTCAGGGGATTTAGTACACGCCCCACACTATATAAGGCCGCCTGCACAGCGGCCCTGTGTAGTGTGTTCCGGTGTGCTGAGAGATAGAGAGAGAGACAGAGAGAGAGTGTCATTTGATTTGAGTTAGATAGATTAGGCAGAACAGTCAGTCAGTTAGCTGCACTTACAGTGTATTGTGTATATATATGCATCCCAGGTGTTGTATATATATATATATACACTGTATTCAGTTTAGCTAGATCCGTTCCTGTAATCTTCTAGACTATTTACATTTAGTGCAGTGCGTCCTGCTCACAGTGTTCAGCTAGATCCGTTCCTGCTATTTACATTTAGTGCAGTGCGTCCTGCTCACAGTGTTCAGCTAGATCCGTTCCTGCTATTTACATTTAGTGCAGTGCGTCCTGCTCACAGTGTTCAGCTAGATCCGTTCCTGCTATTTACATTAAGTGCAGTGCGTCCTGCTCACAGTGTTCAGCTAGATCCGTTCCTGCTATTTACATTTAGTGCAGTGCGTCCTGCTCACAGTGTTCAGCTAGATCCGTTCCTGCTATTTACATTTAGTGCAGTGCGTCCTGCTCACAGTGTTCAGCTAGATCCGTTCCTGCTATTTACATTAAGTGCAGTGCGTCCTGCTCACAGTGTTCAGCTAGATCCGTTCCTGCTATTTACATTTAGTACAGTGCGTCCTGCTCACAGTGTTCAGCTAGATCCGTTCCTGTTATCTTCCTACTGACAGGTAGGCTTGTCTGGTTACAGTATATAAAGCTACCTGAAGAAAATTACAGGTGTTCTATCCCAGCTTAGTGCAGCTACAGGCCATTAGTATGTCTGGAAGGCCAAGAAGGAGAGGCAGACAGTCACAAGCCAATAAGAGAGGGCAAGCAGGCTCTGTGTCTAGTGCTGGTCGTGGAGACGGTGCATCCTCATCAGCACGTGGCCATGGGACACGCTTGGCCTTTTTTTCGGCAGCTGGCCGTGTTGAGCCGCAACATGCGGAAGACTTGGTCGAGTGGATGACCAAGCCGTCCTCATCCTCCTCATCCTCTCTCACCCATGCCCAGGGTGCTTTGTCTGGCAAAGCAACGGCCTCTTCCCTCAGCTCAATGTCATCAGTGACTCCTTCCCTAGCTCCACCATGTCCTCCTGAGGAGTCCCTCGAACTGTTTGACCACAGTGTTGGGTACATGCTCCAGGAGGATGCCCAGCGTTTGGAAGGCTCTGATGATGATACTGAGCTCGATGAAGGCAGTAACATGAGCACGGACAGAGGGGGTGCCCAAGAAGGACAGCAATCTGGCAGTCATGCTCCCCCTGCTGCAGCATACTGCCAGGTTTGCTCCAGTGATGAGGAGGGAGGGGATGATGAGGTCACTGACTCAACGTGGGTGCCTGATAGGAGAGAGGAGGAGGAGGAGGAGGAGGAGGAGGCGGCACATCACCAACGAGGCAGGATGCCCTCCAGGGGCCAGCCTAAGGGCAGCACATTGACTGCATCACACCCCAAAGCTCCACATGTGCAGGGCGCTGCAGTCTCTGCGCGTTATTCAAAAAGTTCTTTGGTGTGGGCCTTTTTTGAGACGAGTGCATCAGATCGCACCGCTGCTATTTGCAACATATGTCTCAAGCGTATCTCGCGTGGCCAAAACATCTCCCGCTTGGGTACCACATGCTTGACCAGACATATGTTGACCTGCCATGCAGTTCGTTGGCAAGCGTATCTAAAAGACCGACACCAAAGAACAAAGAGGATCTCTCCTTGCTCCTCATCAGCTGAGATTTCCAACCCCACTAGACCTTCAGTCCTCTCTGAGACCTGCAGTGAGAGGAATGAAGGTGTAGAATTAGGTGTGTCACAGCCAAGTACTTGTGGGCAATCTGCTATCGGTACACCGACGTCAGATTGTACCAGGCAAATTTCCCTGCCCCAGCTGCTGCACCGCCGAAAGAAGTTTGCTCCCAGCCATCCACATGCCCAGCGGTTGAATGCTAGCTTGGCAAAATTGCTAGCACTTCAACTGCTGCCTTTTCAGTTGGTAGACTCTGCCCCCTTCCGTGAGTTTGTGGAATGTGCGGTTCCTCAGTGGCAGGTACCCAAACGCCACTTTTTCTCACGGAAGGCGATTCCAGCTCTCTACCGGCATGTGGAAGGCAATGTCCATGCCTCGCTGGACAGGGCGGTCAGCGGTAAGGTGCATATTACCGCTGACTCATGGTCCAGCAGGCATGGACAGGGACGTTACCTAAGTTTCACGGCGCATTGGGTGACTCTGCTGGCAGCTGGGAAGGATGCAGGACAAGGTGCAGTAGTGTTGGAGGTTGTTCCGCCACCACGCCTCCAAAATGCTGATTGTGACACACCTCTCTCCTCCACCCCCTCCTCTTCTTCTTCCTCCATGGCCTCTTCCTCGGAACCAGCGGTGCTCCGTAGGCGTTCAAGGGGCTACGCAAGTACGCAGGCCAAAAGATGCCATGTGGTGCTTGAGCTGGTGTGCTTGGGGGACAGGAGCCACACTGGGGCAGAGGTTCTGTCAGCTCTGCAGGGGCAGGTTCAGAGGTGGTTGACGCCACGCCAACTTAAGGCAGGAATGGTGGTTTGCGACAATGGCACCAACCTCCTCTCTGCCCTCCGACAGGGACAACTGACCCATGTGCCCTGTTTGGCTCACGTCCTTAACTTGGTGGTGCAGCGGTTCTTGGGCAGGTACCCGGGCTTACAGGATGTCCTGAGGCAGGCCAGGAAAGTCTGTGTGCATTTCCGCCGGTCATATAATGCCAGTGCTCGGCTGACGGACCTCCAAAAGGAGTTTAACCTGCCCAAGAACCGCCTAATCTGTGACATGCCCACCAGGTGGAACTCAACGTTGGCCATGCTGCAGCGGCTGCACACGCAGCAGAGGGCCATCAATGACACCAGGACAGGGTCAGGCGAGCTTGGTTTTTTTTCCCCACGCCAGTGGGCCATGATCAGGGATGCATGCACTGTCCTGTCACCATTCGAGGAGGCCACGAGGATGGTGAGCACTGACAGTGCATGCATCAGTGACACTGTCCCCCTTGTCCACCTGTTGGAGCACACGCTGCGTGGAATAATGGACAGGGCACTTGAGGCAGAACAGAGGCAGGAAGAGGAGGACTTCCTTAGCTCTCAAGGCCCCCTTTATCCAGACAGTGTTCCTGCGTGCCCGCCGATCACACAGGAAAAGGACGAGGAGGAGGAGGAGGAGGAGGAAGATTGTGTCAGTATGGAGGTGGAGCCTGGCACTCAGCATCAGTCTTTAAGGGATCAGTCCCAAGGAACACATGGACTTGTACGTGGCTGGGAGGAGGTGGCTGCGGACGTTGTTGTCCTTAGTGACCCAGAGGACTCCGGACCGAATGCCTCAGCAAACCTACGCTGCATGGCCTCCCTGATCCTGCAAAGCCTGCGTAAGGATCCTCGTATTCGTGGTATCAAGGAGAAGGACCAATACTGGCTGGCAACCCTCCTTGATCCACGTTACAAGGGTAAGGTTGCGGACCTTATCTTGCCATCGCAGAGGGAGCAGAGGATGAAACATCTTCGGGAGGCCTTGCAGAAAGGTCTGTGCAACGCGTTCCCAGAGACTGGGAGGTTACAAACTCCTGTTTCTGGACAACGTGTTGCTGAGGCTTCGGTCAGTCAAAGAAGGAGCGGTGGAGAAGGTGGCCGTCTGACCGATGCGTTCAGACAATTTTTTTGGTCCGCAGCCCCAAGGTATGATCGGTTCCAGCAACCATCGCCAGCGTCTGTTTTACATGGTGCAGGAATACCTAGGGGCAAGATCAGACTTGGACACCTTTCCCACCGAAAATCCTCTGGGTTACTGGGTCTTGAGGATGGATCACTGGCCAGAGCTTGCACAGTATGCTAATTGAGCTACTGGCCTGTCCTGCATCCAGCGTTCTTTCGGAACGCACATTCAGTGCTGCTGGAGGCGTGGTAACCGATCACAGGGTGCGTCTGTCCACCGACTCGGTCGATCGGCTGACCTTCATAAAAATGAATCAGTCTTGGATCACCACCAGCTACCAAGCACCTGATGCTGATGTAACCGAATAATTTTTTTTGAAATCTCAGATTCCTTCAAAGACTGCCTATGCTGATGCTGAGTGACTATCCCTGAGTAATTATCCTCTTCCTCCTCAATCATCACGCTGATAGCTTGTAAGAACATTTTTGGTTCTGGGCGCCACCACCAGTGCCTAAGGCACAATTTTTCAGCCCCTGTATAACAGGGGCGTGTAATTACAATTTTTGATGTAATACTTTGCAGCAGGGCTCGTTCCTGCATTCCAACTAGAGTGTCTGTGAGGGGTTGCAGTGTTGTGGCACCAGCACCAGTGCCTAAGGCCCAATTTTTCTGCCCCTGTCTAACAGGGGCGTGTAATTACAATTTTTGATGCAATACTTTGCAGCAGGGCTCGTTCCTGCGTTCCAACTAGAGTGTCTGTGAGGGGTTGCAGTGTTGTGGCACCAGCACCAGTGCCTAAGGCCTAATTTTTCAGCTCCTGTTCAACAGGGGCATGTAATTACAATTCTTGATCTAATATTTCACAGCAGGGCCCTGTGAGGGCTTACAGTGTTGTGGCCACAGCAACACCTAAGGCCCAAATTTCTGCTGAGTATATAGGGCAGGCCCCTACTTTCAAACATCTAACTTACAAACGACTCCTACTTGCAAACGGAAGGAGACAACAGGAAGTGAGATGAAATCTACCCCTAGGAAGGGAAATTCTCTCCTGTAAGAGTTAATATGGGAAAACAATTTCTCCTTTCCACTGATGCTTTCCAATCCTTGTTCCACAAAAAAACCCAAATTTTCAAAAAACATTTGTCATTGGGACAAAAAAGTGAGGTGAAATCTTCTGAAGAGGAGGAAAGACAGCAAAACAAATGTCACAGGGGTGATAACCCTTCCCTATGTTTTCCAAAAAGCTTAAAAAAGATTTTTTGGCTGGAGCTAAACACGTTAAAAATGTACCCGTTCTAAATTACAAAGAGATTCTACTTAACAACAAACCTACAGTCCCTGTCTTGTTTGCACCGCCTGTATACTGCTGTTCAGAGTATATAGGGCCTTTCCTTATTTTAATTTGGGTGCGGGGTTCCCCTTAATATCCATACAGGACCCAAAGGGCCTGGTAATGGACTGGGGGGTACCCATGCCGTTTGTCTCACTGATTTTCATCCATATTGCCAGGACCCGACATGACATTAAACCCGCAAGCAGTTTTAAATGAGATTTTTTCCTTTAAAAATGACATTTGGTGCAGGGACTGTTCTAAACATGGGAAACACGCGTCACTTTACAGGCATACTATAGACACCCCCCAGGTACGATATTTAAAGGAATATTTCACTTTTTTTTTTTTACTTTAAGCATCATTAAAATCACTGCTCCCGAAAAAACGGCCGTTTTTAAAAGTTTTTTTTGCATTGATACATGTCCCCTGGGGCAGGACCCGGGTCCCCAAACCCTTTTTAGGACAATACCATGCAAATTAGCCTTTAAAATGAGCACTTTTGATTTCGAACGTTCGAGTCCCATAGACGTCAATGGGGTTCTAACGTTCGTGCGAACTTTCGGTCCGTTCGCGGGTTCTGGTGCGAACCGAACCGGGGGGTGTTCGGCTCATCCCTACTAATGATATCATTCTTATTACTAAAATCTTGTATATAGTCCCTTATCATCCCCTCCAAGAGTTTACATACTATTGATGTTAGGCTAACTGGTCTGTAATTCCCAGGGATGTATTTTGGGCCCTTTTTAAATATTGGTGCTACATTGGCTTTTCTCCAATCAGCTGGTACCATTCCAGTCAATAGACTGTCTGTAAAAATTAGGAACAATGGTCTGGCAATCACCTGACTGAGTTCCCTAAGTACCCTCGGATGCAAGCCACCTGGTCCCGGTGATTTATTAATGTTAAGTTTCCCAAGTCTAATTTTAATTCCGTCCTCTGTTAACCATGAAGGTGCTTCCTGTGTTGTGTCATGAGGATAAACACTGCAGTTTTGGTTACTGAAGCCCCCCGATTCACTCATGAAGACTGAGAGAAGAATAAATTCAATACCTTCGCCATCTCCCCATCCTTTGTAACCAGATGTCCTTTCTCATTCTTTATGGGGCCAATATGGTCTGTCCTCCCTTTTTTACTGTTTACATACTTAAAGAATTTCTTGGGATTTTTTTTGCTCTCCTCCGCTATGTGTCTTTTATGTTCTATCTTAGCCGTCCTAATTGCACCCTTACATTTCTTGTTGCATTCTTTATAAAGTCTGAATGCTGAGGATGATCCCTCAACCTTGTATTTTTTGAAGGCCTTCTCCTTTGCTTTTATATGCATTTTTCCATTGGAGTTAAGCCATCCAGGATGTTTGTTCGCTCTTTTAAATTTATTACCCAATGGGATAATAAATGGGATTTCCATAGGGATTGCCCGGAGGCCTTCCATAATAAGGATGGGGAATCTGCAGACAATGAATTGTTGGCTGCAGCAGAATAACTAGAGGAGGAAGCTTTAATGAATGGGGCTGTACTGACTAGGGAGGAGGTGGTCCCGGAGGTCCAGGAGACTACTCCCGGGCGGACGGACAGTGTTCAGCAGGCTGAGGAGCAGCCGGTCCCACACTCCTCTTCTGTTCCAGTTCCTGTCTCTGTGAAGATCACTGGTCAGAAGAGGAGGAATAGGAAAAAAGATAAATCTACCCGTAAACCCGAAAGTGACTGGACATTAGTGCAGAAGTCAGCTAAAAAAGTGAAAGGGGCACCAGAAGTGGGTACGGCAGTTTCCACCAATAGGTATGAAGCGTTATCAGATTCGGAGGCTGACTCCTATTCTCTGGGGGCCCAGGAACTGGAGCAGGAATTAAAAAGAGTGGAAAAGGAGAATGTGATTGGCTCAGAGGATGACCCGCCCACTAAAAGGCGTCCGCCCCCTGATCCTGGATCCGCAGAATCTGATATGGAAACTGGTAGTGGGCGGAGTGACTCCGATTCTGACTTATAATGAAATGTTGGAGAAGTATAGATTTATGGAAAGGAGTCTTATTGTCACATTTATTACTATTGATGCCCTTTAACTGCTAAGTGACCAAAACAACATGTCAGTAATTGTTGTATTTATGTTATTTTCAGTCAGTTAGTTTGTTATTATGTATCTTGTTTGTTTTTTACAAATAAAAATCTCCATACATACAGAATAAGAACAGATACCGAGAATTACACCCGACATACAGGACAAGAGAAGTAGTACTGTGCAGAGTCCATACAAACAGAATAAGAACAGATACCGAGAATTACACCCGACATACAGGACAAGAGAAGTGGTACTGTGCAGAGTCCATACAAACAGAATAAGAACAGATACCGAGAATTATATACAGTCAGGTCCATAAATATTGGGACATGGGCACAATTCTAATCTTTTTGGCTCTATACACCACCACAATGGATTTGAAATGAAATGAGCAAGATGTGCTTTAACTGCAGACTTTCAGCTTTAATTTGAGGGTATTTACCTCCAAATCAGGTGAACGGTGTAGGAATTACAACAGTTTGTATATGTGCATCCCACTTTTTAAGGGACCAAAAGTAATGGGACAGATTAACAATCATCCATCAAACTTTCACTTTTTAATACTTGGTTGCAAATCCTTTGCAGACAATTACAGCCTGAAGTCTGGAACGCATAGACATTCCCAGACATTGGGTTTCATCCCTGGTGATGTTCTGCCAGGAGTCTACTGCAACGGTCTTCAGTTCCTGCTTGTTCTTGGGGCATTTTCTCTGCCTAACACAACTTAACACACACCTGGCCATGGAACAGCTGAGCAGCTAATTGTGCCATTACTTTTGGTCCCTTAAAAAGTGGGAGGCACATATACAAACTGTTGTAATTCCTACACCGTTCACCTGATTTGGAGGTAAATACCCTAAAATTAAAGCTGAAAGTCTGCAGTTAAAGCACATCTTGTTCATTTCAAATCCATTGTGGTGGTGTATAGAGCCAAAAAGATGAGAATTGTGTTGACGTCCCAATATTTATGAACCCGACTGTACATTGCATCGAAGAGGAGAAGTAGGTGCCATTGTACAATGATCTGGATTTATCTGAACCTAATAGCGGCATCTGCTGGTGGAGTGAGCAACTACAACAATTCGAAGCAGGATGTGTTGTGTTATGCCTCCCTCTAGTGGAGTCGGTGAGATTAGCATCGGTGTCTCCCTCCGGTGGAGTCGGTGAGATTATCATCGGTGTCTCCCTCCGGTGGGGTCGGTGAGATTATCATCGGTGTCTCCCTCCGGTGGGGTCGGTGAGATTATCATCGGTGTCTCCCTCCGGTGGGGTCGGTGAGATTATCATCGGTGTCTGCCTCCGGTGGGGTCGGTGAGATTATCATCGGTGTCTCCCTCCGGTGGGGTCGGTGAGATTATCATCGGTGTCTCCCTCTAGTGGAGTCCGTGAGATTATCATTGGTGTCTCCCTTTAGTGGTGTCTGTGAGATTATCATCGGTGTCTCCCTCTAGTGGAATCGGTGCTATTATCATCGGTGAGATTAACATCGGTGTCTCCCTCTAGTGGAGTTGGTGAGATTAGCATCTGTGTCTCCCTCCAGTGGAGTCCGTGAGATTAGCATCGGTGTCTCCCTCTTGTGGAAACCGTGAGATTAATCGTTGTCTCCCTCTTGTGGAAACCGTGAGATTAATTGGTGTCTCCCTCTAGTGGAGTCGGTGAGATTATCATCGGTGGCTCCCTCTTGTGGAACATGTGAGATTAATTGGTGTCTCCCTCTAGTGGAGTCAGTGAGATTAGCATCGGTGTCTCCCTCTGGGGGAGCCCGTGAGATTCATTGGTGTCTCCCTCTAGTGGAGTCCGTGAGATTAGCATTGGTGTCTCCCTCTGGTGGAGCCCGTGAGATTCATTGGTGTCTCCCTCCGGTGGAGTCAGTGAGATTAGCATCGGTGTCTCCCACTAGTGGAGTCAGTGAGATTAGCATCGGTGTCTCCCTCCGGTGGAGTCGGTGAGATTAGCATCGGTGTCTCCCTCTAGTGACGTCCGTGGGATTATCATCGGTGTCTCCCTCTAGTGGAGCCGGTGAGATTAGCATCGGTGTCTCCTTCTGGTGGAGTCAGTGAGATTAGCATCGGTATCTCCCTCTAGAAGTAGAGTCAGTGAGATTATCATCGGTGTTTCCCTCTGGTGGAGTCGGTGAGATTATCATCGGTATCTCCCTCTAGAAGTAGAGTCAGTGAGATTAGCATCGGTATCTCCCTCTAGAAGTAGAGTCAGTGAGATTATCATCGGTGTTTCCCTCCGGTGGGGTCGGTGAGATTATCATCGGTGTCTCCCTCCGGTGGAGTCAGTGATATTATCATCTGTGTCTCCCTCTGGTGGAGTCGGTGAGATTAGCATCGGTGTCTCCCTCTAGTGGAGTCGGTGAGATTAGCATCGGTGTCTCCCTCTAGTGGAGTCGGTGAGATTAGCATCGGTGTCTCCCTCTAGTGGAGTCGGTGAGATTAGCATCGGTGTCTCCCTCTAGTGGAGTCCGTGAGATTAGCATCGGTGTCTCCCTCTAGTGGAGTCCGTGAGATTATCATCGGTGTCTCCCTCCGGTGGAATCCGTAAGATTATCATCGGTGTCTCCCTCCAGTGGAGTCGGTGAGATTATCATCAGTGTCTCCCTCTAGTGGAGTCCGTGAGATTATCATCGGTGTCTCCCTCTATTGGAGTCCGTGAGATTATCATCGGTATCTCCGTTTAGTGGTGTCTGTGAGATTATCATCGGTGTCTCCCTCCAGTGGAGTCAGTGAGATTAGCATCGGTGTCTCCCTCTAGTGGAGTCAGTGAGATTAGCATAGGTGTCTCCCTCCGGTGGAGTCGGTGAGATTATCATCGGTGTCTCCCTCTGGTGGCGACCGTGAGATTATCATCGGTGTCTCCCTCCGGTGGAGTCGGTGAGATTATCATCGGTGTCTCCCTCCGGTGGAGTCGGTGAGATTATCATCGGTGTCTCCCTCCGGTGGAGTCGGTGAGATTATCATCGGTGTCTCCCTCCGGTGGAGTCGGTGAGATTATCATCGGTGTCTCCCTCCGGTGGAGTCGGTGAGATTATCATCGGTGTCTCCCTCCGGTGGAGTCGGTGAGATTATCATTGGTGTCTCCCTCTGGTGGCATCCGTGAGATTATCATCGTTGTCTCCCTCCGGTGGAGTCGGTGAGATTATCATCGGTGTCCTTCTCTGGTAGCGTCGGTGAGATTATCATCGGTGTCTTCCTCTAATGGAGTCGGTGAGATTATCATCGGTGTCTCCCTCCAGTGGAGTCGGTGAGATTATCATCAGTGTCTCCCTCTAGTGGAGTCCGTGAGATTATCATCGGTGTCTCCCTCTATTGGAGTCCGTGAGATTATCATCGGTATCTCCGTTTAGTGGTGTCTGTGAGATTATCATCGGTGTCTCCCTCCAGTGGAGTCAGTGAGATTAGCATCGGTGTCTCCCTCTAGTGGAGTCAGTGAGATTAGCATTGGTGTCTCCCTCCGGTGGAGTCGGTGAGATTATCATCGGTGTCTCCCTCTGGTGGCGACCGTGAGATTATCATCGGTGTCTCCCTCCGGTGGAGTCGGTGAGATTATCATCGGTGTCTCCCTCCGGTGGAGTCGGTGAGATTATCATCGGTGTCTCCCTCCGGTGGAGTCGGTGAGATTATCATCGGTGTCTCCCTCCGGTGGAGTCGGTGAGATTATTATCGGTGTCTCCCTTCGGTGGAGTCGGTGAGATTATCCTTGGTGTCTCCCTCCGGTGGAGTCGGTGAGATTAGCATCGGTGTCTCCCTCTAATGGAGTCGGTGAGATTAGCATCGGTGTCTCCCTCCAGTGGAGTCGGTGAGATTAGCATCGGTGTCTCCCTCCAGTGGAGTCGGTGAGATTAGCATCGGTGTCTCCCTCCAGTGGAGTCGGTGAGATTAGCATCGGTGTCTCCCTCCAGTGGAGTCGGTGAGATTAGCATCGGTGTCTCCCTCCAGTGGAGTCCGTGAGATTAGCATCGGTGTCTCCCTCTAGTGGAGTCGGTGAGATTATCATCGGTGTCTCCCTCTAGTGGAGTCGGTGAGATTATCATCGGTGTCCTTCTCTGGTAGCGTCGGTGAGATTATCATCGGTGTCTTCCTCTAATGGAGTCGGTGAGATAAGCATCGGTGTCTCCCTCTAGTGGAGTCAGTGAGATTAGCATCGGTGTCTCCCTCCGGTGGAGTCGGTGAGATTATCATCGGTGTCTCCCTCTAGTGGAGTCCGTGAGATTATCATCGGTATCTCCGTTTAGTGGTGTCTGTGAGATTATCATCGGTGTCTCCCTCCAGTGGAGTCGGTGAGATTATCATCGGTGTCTCCCTCCGGTGGAGTCGGTGAGATTATTATCGGTGTCTCCCTTCGGTGGAGTCGGTGAGATTATCCTTGGTGTCTCCCTCCAGTGGAGTCGGTGAGATTAGCATCGGTGTCTCCCTCTAATGGAGTCGGTGAGATTAGCATCGGTGTCTCCCTCCAGTGGAGTCGGTGAGATTAGCATCGGTGTCTCCCTCCAGTGGAGTCCGTGAGATTATCATCAGTATCTCCGTTTTTAGTGGTGTCTGTGAGATTATCATCGATGTCTCCCTCTGGTGGCGTGCGTGAGATTATCATCGGTGTCTCCCTCCGGTGGAGTCGGTGAGATTAGCATCGGTGTCTCCGTCTAGTGGAGTCAGTGAGATTAGCATTGGTGTCTCCCTCCGGTGGAGTCGGTGAGATTATCATCGGTGTCTCCCTCCGGTGGAGTCGGTGAGATTATCATCGGTGTCTCCCTCCGTTGGAGTCGGTGAGATTATCATCGGTGTCTCCCTCCGGTGGAGTCGGTGAGATTATTATCGGTGTCTCCCTTCGGTGGAGACGGTGAGATTATCCTTGGTGTCTCCCTCCAGTGGAGTCGGTGAGATTAGCATCGGTGTCTCCCTCTAATGGAGTCGGTGAGATTAGCATCGGTGTCTCCCTCCAGTGGAGTCGGTGAGATTAGCATCGGTGTCTCCCTCCAGTGGAGTCGGTGAGATTAGCATCGGTGTCTCCCTCCAGTGGAGTCGGTGAGATTAGCATCGGTGTCTCCCTCCAGTGGAGTCGGTGAGATTAGCATCGGTGTCTCCCTCCAGTGGAGTCGGTGAGATTAGCATCGGTGTCTCCCTCCAGTGGAGTCGGTGAGATTAGCATCGGTGTCTCCCTCCAGTGGAGTCGGTGAGATTAGCATCGGTGTCTCCCTCCAGTGGAGTCGGTGAGATTAGCATCGGTGTCTCCCTCCAGTGGAGTCGGTGAGATTAGCATCGGTGTCTCCCTCCAGTGGAGTCGGTGAGATTAGCATCGGTGTCCTTCTCTGGTAGCGTCGGTGAGATTATCATCGGTGTCTTCCTCTAATGGAGTCGGTGAGATAAGCATCGGTGTCTCCCTCTAGTGGAGTCAGTGAGATTAGCATCGGTGTCTCCCTCCGGTGGAGTCGGTGAGATTATCATCGGTGTCTCCCTCTAGTGGAGTCCGTGAGATTATCATCGGTATCTCCGTTTAGTGGTGTCTGTGAGATTATCATCGGTGTCTCCCTCCAGTGGAGTCGGTGAGATTATCATCGGTGTCTCCCTCCGGTGGAGTCGGTGAGATTATCATCGGTGTCTCCCTCTAGTGGAGTCCATGAGATTATCATCGGTATCTCCGTTTAGTGGTGTCTGTGAGATTATCATCGGTGTCTCCCTCCAGTGGAGTCGGTGAGATTATCATCGGTGTCTCCCTCCGGTGGAGTCGGTGAGATTATTATCGGTGTCTCCCTTCGGTGGAGTCGGTGAGATTATCCTTGGTGTCTCCCTCCAGTGGAGTCGGTGAGATTAGCATCGGTGTCTCCCTCTAATGGAGTCGGTGAGATTAGCATCGGTGTCTCCCTCCAGTGGAGTCGGTGAGATTAGCATCGGTGTCTCCCTCCAGTGGAGTTGGTGAGATTAGCATCGGTGTCTCCCTCCATTGGAGTCGGTGAGATTAGCATCGGTGTCTCCCTCCAGTGGAGTCGGTGAGATTAGCATCGGTGTCTCCCTCGAGTGGAGTCCGTGAGATTATCATCAGTATCTCCGTTTTTAGTGGTGTCTGTGAGATTATCATCGATGTCTCCCTCTGGTGGCGTCCGTGAGATTATCATCGTTGTCTCCCTCCGGTGGAGTCGGTGAGATTAGCATCGGTGTCTCCGTCTAGTGGAGTCAGTGAGATTAGCATCGGTGTCTCCCTCCGGTGGAGTCGGTGAGATTATCATCGGTGTCTCCCTCCGGTGGAGTCGGTGAGATTATCATCGGTGTCTCCCTCCGGTGGAGTCGGTGAGATTATCATCGGTGTCTCCCTCCGGTGGAGTCGGTGAGATTATCATCGGTGTCTCCCTCCGGTGGAGTCGGTGAGATTATCATCGGTGTCTCCCTCCGGTGGAGTCGGTGAGATTATCATCGGTGTCTCCCTCTGGTGGCGACCGTGAGATTATCATCGGTGTCTCCCTCCGGTGGAGTCGGTGAGATTATCATCGGTGTCTCCCTCCGGTGGAGTCGGTGAGATTATCATCGGTGTCTCCCTCCGGTGGAGTCGGTGAGATTATCATCGGTGTCTCCCTCCGGTGGAGTCGGTGAGATTATCATCGGTGTCTCCCTCCGGTGGAGTCGGTGAGATTATCATCGGTGTCTCCCTCTAGTGGAGTCGGTGAGATTATCATTGGTGTCTCCCTCTGGTGGCATCCATGAGATTATCATCGTTGTCTCCCTCCGGTGGAGTCGGTGAGATTATCATCGGTGTCCTTCTCTGGTAGCGTCGGTGAAATTATCATCGGTGTCTTCCTCTAATGGAGTCGGTGAGATAAGCATCGGTGTCTCCCTCTAGTGGAGTCAGTGAGATTAGCATCGGTGTCTCCCTCCGGTGGAGTCGGTGAGATTATCATCGGTGTCTCCCTCTAGTGGAGTCCGTGAGATTATCATCGGTATCTCCGTTTAGTGGTGTCTGTGAGATTATCATCGGTGTCTCCCTCCAGTGGAGTCGGTGAGATTATCATCGGTGTCTCCCTCCGGTGGAGTCGGTGAGATTATTATCGGTGTCTCCCTTCGGTGGAGTCGGTGAGATTATCCTTGGTGTATCCCTCCAGTGGAGTCGGTGAGATTAGCATCGGTGTCTCCCTCCAGTGGAGTCGGTGAGATTAGCATCGGTGTCTCCCTCCAGTGGAGTCGGTGAGATTAGCATCGGTGTCTCCCTCCAGTGGAGTCGGTGAGATTAGCATCGGTGTCTCCCTCCAGTGGAGTCGGTGAGATTATCATTGGTGTCTCCCTCTGGTGGCATCCGTGAGATTATCATCGTTGTCTCCCTCCGGTGGAGTCGGTGAGATTATCATCGGTGTCCTTCTCTGGTAGCGTCGGTGAGATTATCATCGGTGTCTTCCTCTAATGGAGTCGGTGAGATAAGCATCGGTGTCTCCCTCTAGTGGAGTCAGTGAGATTAGCATCGGTGTCTCCCTCCGGTGGAGTCGGTGAGATTATCATCGGTGTCTCCCTCTAGTGGAGTCCGTGAGATTATCACCGGTATCTCCGTTTAGTGGTGTCTGTGAGATTATCATCGGTGTCTCCCTCCAGTGGAGTCGGTGAGATTATCATCGGTGTCTCCCTCCGGTGGAGTCGGTGAGATTATTATCGGTGTCTCCCTTCGGTGGAGTCGGTGAGATTATCCTTGGTGTCTCCCTCCAGTGGAGTCGGTGAGATTAGCATCGGTGTCTCCCTCTAATGGAGTCGGTGAGATTAGCATCGGTGTCTCCCTCCAGTGGAGTCGGTGAGATTAGCATCGGTGTCTCCCTCCAGTGGAGTCGGTGAGATTAGCATCGGTGTCTCCCTCCAGTGGAGTCGGTGAGATTAGCATCGGTGTCTCCCTCCAGTGGAGTCGGTGAGATTAGCATCGGTGTCTCCCTCCAGTGGAGTCGGTGAGATTAGCATCGGTGTCTCCCTCCAGTGGAGTCGGTGAGATTAGCATCGGTGTCTCCCTCGAGTGGAGTCCGTGAGATTATCATCAGTATCTCCGTTTTTAGTGGTGTCTGTGAGATTATCATCGATGTCTCCCTCTGGTGGCGTCCGTGAGATTATCATCGGTGTCTCCCTCCGGTGGAGTCGGTGAGATTAGCATCGGTGTCTCCGTCTAGTGGAGTCAGTGAGATTAGCATTGGTGTCTCCCTCCGGTGGAGTCGGTGAGATTATCATCGGTGTCTCCCTCCGGTGGAGTCGGTGAGATTATCATCGGTGTCTCCCTCCGGTGGAGTCGGTGAGATTATCATCGGTGTCTCCCTCCGGTGGAGTCGGTGAGATTATCATCGGTGTCTCCCTCCGGTGGAGTCGGTGAGATTATCATCGGTGTCTCCCTCTAGTGGAATCCGTGAGATTTTCATCGGTGTCTCCCTCTAGTGGAGTCGGTGAGATTATCATCGGTGTCTCCCTCTAGTGGAGTCGGTGAGATTATCATCGGTGTCTCCCTCTAGTGGAGTCGGTGAGATTATCATCGGTGTCTCCCTCTAGTGGAGTCGGTGAGATTATCATTGGTGTCTCCCTCTGGTGGCATCCGTGAGATTATCATCGTTGTCTCCCTCCGGTGGAGTCGGTGAGATTATCATCGGTGTCCTTCTCTGGTAGCGTCGGTGAGATTATCATCGGTGTCTTCCTCTAATGGAGTCGGTGAGATAAGCATCGGTGTCTCCCTCTAGTGGAGTCAGTGAGATTAGCATCGGTGTCTCCCTCCGGTGGAGTCGGTGAGATTATCATCGGTGTCTCCCTCTAGTGGAGTCCGTGAGATTATCATCGGTATCTCCGTTTAGTGGTGTCTGTGAGATTATCATCGGTGTCTCCCTCCAGTGGAGTCGGTGAGATTATCCTTGGTGTCTCCCTCTAGTGGAGTCGGTGAGATTAGCATCGGTGTCTCCCTCTAATGGAGTCGGTGAGATTAGCATCGGTGTCTCCCTCTAGTGGAGTCGGTGAGATTAGCATTGGTGCCTCCCTCCGGTGGAGTCGGTGAGATTATCATCGGTGTCTCCCTCTGGTGGCGTCCGTGAGATTATCATCATTGTCTCTCTCCGGTGGAGTCGGTGAGATTATCATCGGTGTCTCCCTCCGGTGGAGTCGGTGAGATTATCATCGGTGTCTCCCTCTAGTGGAGTCCGTGAGATTAGCATCGGTGTCTCCCTCTAATGGAGTCAGTGAGATTAGCATCGGTGTCTCCCTCCAGTGGAGTCGGTGAGATTAGCATTGGTGTCTCCCTCTAGTGACATCCATGGGATTATCATCTGTGTCTCCCTCTAGTGGAGCCGGTGAGATTAGCATCGGTGTCTCCCTCCAGTGGAGTCGGTGAGATTAGCATCGGTGTCTCCCTCCAGTGGAGTCGGTGAGATTAGCATCGGTGTCTCCCTCCAGTGGAGTCGGTGAGATTATCATCGGTGTCTCCCTCTAGTGGAGTCCGTGAGATTATCATCAGTATCTCCGTTTTTAGTGGTGTCTGTGAGATTATCATCGATGTCTCCCTTTGGTGGCGTCCGTGAGATTATCATCGGTGTCTCCCTCCGGTGGAGTCGGTGAGATTAGCATCGGTGTCTCCCTCTAGTGGAGTCAGTGAGATTAGCATCGGTGTCTCCCTCCGGTGGAGTCGGTGAGATTATCATCGGTGTCTCCCTCCGGTGGAGTCGGTGAGATTATCATCGGTGTCTCCCTCCGGTGGAGTCGGTGAGATTATCATCGGTGTCTCCCTCTGGTGGAATCCGTGAGATTATCATCGGTGTCTCCCTCTAGTGGAGTCGGTGAGATTATCATCGGTGTCTCCCTCTAGTGGAGTCGGTGAGATTATCATCGGTGTCTCCCTCTAGTGGAGTCGGTGAGATTATCATTGGTGTCTCCCTCTGGTGGCATCCGTGAGATTATCATCGTTGTCTCCCTCCGGTGGAGTCGGTGAGATTATCATTGGTGTCTTCCTCTAATGGAGTCGGTGAGATAAGCATCGGTGTCTCCCTCCGGTGGAGTCCGTGAGATTATCATCGGTGTCTCCCTCCGGTGGAGTCCGTGAGATTATCATCGGTGTCTCCCTCCGGTGGAGTCCGTGAGATTATCATCGGTGTCTCCCTCCGGTGGAGTCCGTGAGATTATCATCGGTGTCTCCCTCCGGTGGAGTCCGTGAGATTAGCATCGGTGTCTCCCTCCGGTGGAGTCCGTGAGATTAGCATCGGTGTCTCCCTCCGGTGGAGTCCGTGAGATTAGCATCGGTGTCTCCCTCCGGTGGAGTCCGTGAGATTAGCATCGGTGTCTCCCTCTGGTGGAGCCCATGAGATTCATTGGTATCTCCCTCCGGTGGAGTCGGTGAGATTATCATCGGTGTCTCCCTCCGGTGGAGTCAGTGAGATTAGCATCGGTGTCTCCCTCCGGTGGAGTCGGTGAGATTATCATCGGTGTCTCCCTCTAGTGGAGTTCGTGAGATTATCATCGGTATCTCCGTTTAGTGGTGTCTGTGAGATTATCATCGGTGTCTCCCTCCAGTGGAGTCGGTGAGATTATCCTTGGTGTCTCCCTCTAGTGGAGTCGGTGAGATTAGCATCGGTGTCTCCCTCTAATGGAGTCGGTGAGATTATCATCGGTGTCTCCGTTTAGTGGTGTCTGTGAGGTTATCATCGGTGTCTCCCTCTAGTGGAGTCAGTGAGATTATCATCGGTGTCTCCCTCTAGTGGAGTCAGTGAGATTAGCATCGGTGTCTCCCTCTGGTGGCGTCCGTGAGATTATCATCATTGTCTCTCTCCGGTGGAGTCGGTGAGATTATCATCGGTGTCTCCCTCCGGTGGAGTCGGTGAGATTATCATCGGTGTCTCCCTCCGGTGGAGTCGGTGAGATTATCATCGGTGTCTCCCTCCGGTGGAATCCGTGAGATTATCATCGGTGTCTCCCTCCGGTGGAATCCGTAAGATTATCTTTGGTGTCTCCCTCTAGTGGAGTCCGTGAGATTAGCATCGGTGTCTCCCTCTAATGGAGTCGGTGAGATTAGCATCGGTGTCTCCCTCTAGTGGAGCCGGTGAGATTAGCATCGGTGTCTCCCTCTGGTGGAGTCAGTGAGATTAGCATCGGTATCTCCCTCTAGAAGTAGAGTCGGTGAGATTATCATCGGTGTCTCCCTCCGGTGGAGTCGGTGAGATTAGCATCGGTGTCTCCCTCCGGTGGAGTCGGTGAGATTAGCATCGGTGTCTCCCTCCGGTGGAGTCCGTGAGATTAGCATCGGTGTCTCCCTCCGGTGGAGTCCGTGAGATTATCATCGGTGTCTCCCTCCGGTGGAGTCCGTGAGATTATCATCGGTGTCTCCCTCCGGTGGAGTCCGTGAGATTATCATCGGTGTCTCCCTCCGGTGGAGTCCGTGAGATTATCATCGGTGTCTCCCTCCGGTGGAGTCGGTGAGATTAGCATCGGTGTCTCCCTCCGGTGGAGTCGGTGAGATTAGCATCGGTGTCTCCCTCCGGTGGAGTCGGTGAGATTAGCATCGGTGTCTCCCTCCGGTGGAGTCGGTGAGATTAGCATCGGTGTCTCCCTCCGGTGGAGTCGGTGAGATTAGCATCGGTGTCTCCCTCCGGTGGAGTCGGTGAGATTAGCATCGGTGTCTCCCTCCGGTGGAGTCGGTGAGATTAGCATCGGTGTCTCCCTCTGGTGGAGCCCATGAGATTCATTGGTATCTCCCTCCGGTGGAGTCGGTGAGATTATCATCGGTGTCTCCCTCCGGTGGAGTCGGTGAGATTAGCATCGGTGTCTCCCTCCGGTGGAGTCGGTGAGATTATCATTGGTGTCTCCCTCTTAGTGGCGTCCGTGAGAATATTATTGGTGTCTCCCTCTAGTGGCGTCCATGAGATTAGCATCGGTGTCTCCCTCTAGTGGAGTCGGTGAGATTATCATCGGTGTCTCCCTCTAGTGGCGTCCGTGAGATTAGCATTGAAGTCTCCTTCTAGTGGAGTCAGTGAGATTATCATCGGTGTCTACCTCCGGTGCAGTCGGTGAGATTATCATCGTGTCTATCTCCGGTGGAGTCTGTGAGATTATCATCGGTGTCTCCCTCTGGTGGAGAAGGTGAGATTATCATCGGTGTCTCCCTCTAGTGGCGTTGGTGAGATTATCATCGGAGTCTCCCTCCGGTGGAGTCGGTGAGATTATCATCGGTGTCTCCCTCCTAGTGGCGTCCGTGAGAATATTATTGGTGTCTCCCTCTAGTGGCGTCCATGAGATTAGCATCGGTGTCTCCCTCTAGTGGAGTCCGTAAGATTAGCATCGGTGTCTCCCTCTAGTGGCGTTGGTGAGATTATCATCGGTGTCTCCCTCTAGTGGCGTCCGTGAGATTATCATCGGTGTCTCTCTCTAGTGACGTCGGTGAGATTAGCATCGAAGTCTCCCTCCGGTGGAGTCGGTGAGATTATCATCGGTGTCTCTCTCTAGTGGCGTCCGTGAGATTATAATCGGTGTCTCCCTCTAGTGGCGTCCGTGAGATTAGCATCGAAGTCTCCCTCCGGTGGAGTCGGTGAGATTATCATCGGTGTCTCCCTCTAATGGCGTCCGTGAGATTATCATCGGTGTCTCCCTCTAGTGACGTCGGTGAGATTAGCATCGAAGTCTCCCTCCGGTGGAGTCGGTGAGATTATCATCGGTGTCTCTCTCTAGTGGCGTCCGTGAGATTATAATCGGTGTCTCCCTCTAGTGGCGTCCGTGAGATTAGCATTGAAGTCTCCATCTAGTGGAGTCGGTGAGATTATCATCGGTGACTCCCTCCTAGTGGTGTCCCTGAGATTATTATTGGTGTCTCCCTCTAGTGGCGTCCATGAGATTAGCATCGGTGTCTCCCTCTAGTGCAGTCGGTGAGATTAGCATCGGTGTCTCCCTCTGGTGGAACCCATGAGATTCATTGGTGTCTCCCTCTAGTGGAGTCCGTGAGATTAGCATTGGTGTCTCCCTCCAGTGGAGTCCGTGAGATTAGCATTGGTGTCTCCCTCCAGTGGAGTCGGTGAGATTATCATCAGTGTCTCCCTCTAGTGGAGTCGGTGAGATTATCATCGGTGTCTACCTCCGGTGGAGTCTGTGAGATTATTATCAGTGTCTTCCTTTAGTGGAGTCAGTGAGACTAGCATTGGTGTCTCCCTCCGGTGGAGTCGGTGAGATTAGCATCGGTGTCTCCCATGAGATTCACTGGTTTCTCCCTCTAGTGGAGCCGGGGGATTAGCATCGGTGTCTCCCTCTAGTGAAGTCGGTGAGATTATCATCGGTGTCTCCCTCTAGTGGAGTCCGTAAGATTAGCATCGGTGTCTCCCTCTAGTGGCGTCCGTAAGATTAGCATCGGTGTCTCCCTCTAATGGCGTCGGTGAGATTAGCATCGGTGTCTCCCTCCGGTGGAGTCGGTGAGATTATCACCGGTGTCCCCCTCCGGTGGAGTCGGTGAGATTATCACCGGTGTCTCCCTCCGGTGGAGTCGGTGAGATTATCACCGGTGTCTCCCTCCGGTGGAGTCGGTGAGATTATCATCGGTGTCTCCCTCCGGTGGAGTCGGTGAGATTATCATCGGTGTCTCCCTCCGGTGGAGTCGGTGAGATTATCATCGGTGTCTCCCTACGGTGGAGTCCGTGAGATTATCATCAGTGTCTCCCTCTTGTGGAGTCGGTGAGAATATCATCGGTGTCTCCCTCCTAGTGGCATCCGTGAGATTATCATCGGTGTCTCCCTCTAGTGAAGTCGGTGAGATTATCATCGGTGTCTCCCTCTAGTGGAGTCCGTAAGATTAGCATCGGTGTCTCCCTCTAGTGGCGTCGGTAAGATTATCATCGGTGTCTCCCTCTAATGGCGTCGGTGAGATTAGCATCGGTGTCTCCCTCCAGTGGAGTCGGTGAGATTATCATCGGTGTCTCCCTCCAGTGGAGTCGGTGAGATTATCATCGGTGTCTCCCTCCAGTGGAGTCGGTGAGATTATCATTGGTGTCCCCCTCCAGTGGAGTCGGTGAGATTATCACCGGTGTCTCCCTCTAGTGGAGTCCGTGAGATTATCATCGGTGTCTCCCTCTAGTGGAGTCCGTGAGATTATCATCGGTATCTCCATTTAGTGGTGTCTGTGAGATTATCATCGGTGTCTCCCTCCAGTGGAGTCGGTGAGATTAGCATCGGTGTCTCCCTCCGGTGGAGTCGGTGAGATTAGCATCGGTGTCTCCCTCCGGTGGAGTCGGTGAGATTAGCATCGGTGTCTCCCTCCGGTGGAGTCGGTGAGATTATCATCGGTGTCTCCCTCCGGTGGAATCCGTGAGATTAGCATCGGTGTCTCCCTCTAATGGAGTCAGGGAGATTAGCATCAGTGTCTCCCTCTAGTAGAGTCGGTGAGATTAGCATTGGTGTCTCCCACTGGTGGAGTCGGCTAGATTAGCATCGGTGTCTCCCTCTGGTGGAGCCCATGAGATTCATTGGTATCTCCCTCCGGTGGAGTCGGTGAGATTATCATCGGTGTCTCCCTCCGGTGGAGTCGGTGAGATTATCATCGGTGTCTACCTCCGGTGGAGTCGGTGAGATTATCATCAGTGCCTCCCTCTGGTGGAGTCGGGGAGATTATCATCGGTGTTTCCCTCTAGTGGCGTCGGTGAGAATATCATCGGAGTCTCCCTCCGGTGGAGTCGGTGAGATCATCATTGGTGTCTCCCTCCTAGTGGCGTCCGTGAGAATATTATTGGTGTCTCCCTCTAGTGGCGTCCATGAGATTAGCATCGGTGTCTCCCTCTAGTGGAGTCGGTGAGATTATCATCGGTGTCTCCCTCCGGTGGAGTCGGTGAGATTATCATCGGTGTCTCCCTCCGGTGGAGTCGGTGAGATTATCATCGGTGTCTCCCTCCGGTGGAGTCGGTGAGATTATCATCGGTGTCTCACTTCGGTGGAGTCGGTGAGATTATCATCGGTGTCTCCCTCCGGTGGAATCCGTGAGATTATCTTTGGTGTCTCCCTCTAGTGGAGTCCGTGAGATTAGCATCGGTGTCTCCCTCTAATGGGGTCAGGGAGATTAGCATCAAGTCTCCCTCTAGTAGAGTCGGTGAGATTAGCATTGGTGTCTCCCTCTGGTGGAGTCGGCTAGATTAGCATCGGTGTCTCCCTCTGGTGGAGCCCATGAGATTCATTGGTATCTCCCTCCGGTGGAGTCGGTGAGATTATCATCGGTGTCTCCCTCCGGTGGAGTCGGTGAGATTATCATCGGTGTCTCCCTCCGGTGGAATCCGTGAGATTAGCATCGGTGTCTCCCTCTAATGGAGTCAGGGAGATTAGCATCAGTGTCTCCCTCTAGTAGAGTCGGTGAGATTAGCATTGGTGTCTCCCACTGGTGGAGTCGGCTAGATTAGCATCGGTGTCTCCCTCTGGTGGAGCCCATGAGATTCATTGGTATCTCCCTCCGGTGGAGTCGGTGAGATTATCATCAGTGTCTCCCTCTGGTGGAGTCGGGGAGATTATCATCGGTGTCTCCCTCTAGTGAAGTCGGTGAGATTATCATCGGTGTCCCCCTCCAGTGGAGTCGGTGAGATTATCATTGGTGTCTCCCTCCAGTGGAGTCGGTGAGATTATCACCGGTCTCTCCCTCTAGTGGAGTCCGTGAGATTATCATCGGTGTCTCCCTCTAGTGGAGTCCGTGAGATTATCATCGGTATCTCCATTTAGTGGTGTCTGTGAGATTATCATCGGTGTCTCCCTCCAGTGGAGTCAGTGAGATTAGCATCGGTGTCTCCCTCTAGTGGAGTCAGTGAGATTAGCATTGGTGTCTCTCTCCGGTGGAGTCGGTGAGATTATCATCGGTGTCTCCCTCCGGTGGAGTCGGTGAGATTATCATCGGTGTCTCCCTCCGGTGGAGTCGGTGAGATTATCATCGGTGTCTCCCTCCGGTGGAGTCGGTGAGATTATCATCGGTGTCTCCCTCCGGTGGAATCCGTGAGATTAGCATCGGTGTCTCCCTCTAATGGAGTCAGGGAGATTAGCATCAGTGTCTCCCTCTAGTAGAGTCGGTGAGATTAGCATTGGTGTCTCCCACTGGTGGAGTCGGCTAGATTAGCATCGGTGTCTCCCTCTGGTGGAGCCCATGAGATTCATTGGTATCTCCCTCCGGTGGAGTCGGTGAGATTATCATCGGTGTCTCCCTCCGGTGGAGTCGGTGAGATTATCATCGGTGTCTACCTCCGGTGGAGTCGGTGAGATTATCATCAGTGTCTCCCTCTGGTGGAGTCGGGGAGATTATCATCGGTGTTTCCCTCTAGTGGCGTCGGTGAGAATATCATCGGAGTCTCCCTCCGGTGGAGTCGGTGAGATTATCATTGGTGTCTCCCTCCTAGTGGCGTCCGTGAGAATATTATTGGTGTCTCCCTCTAGTGGCGTCCATGAGATTAGCATCGGTGTCTCCCTCTAGTGGAGTCGGTGAGATTATCATCTGTGTCTCCCTCCGGTGGAGTCGGTGAGATTATCATCGGTGTCTCCCTCCGGTGGAGTCGGTGAGATTATCATCGGTGTCTCCCTCCGGTGGAGTCGGTGAGATTATCATCGGTGTCTCCCTTCGGTGGAGTCGGTGAGATTATCATCGGTGTCTCCCTCCGGTGGAATCCGTGAGATTATCTTTGGTGTCTCCCTCTAGTGGAGTCCGTGAGATTAGCATCGGTGTCTCCCTCTAATGGAGTCAGGGAGATTAGCATCAGTGTCTCCCTCTAGTAGAGTCGGTGAGATTAGCATTGGTGTCTCCCTCTGGTGGAGTCGGCTAGATTAGCATCGGTGTCTCCCTCTGGTGGAGCCCATGAGATTCATTGGTATCTCCCTCCGGTGGAGTCGGTGAGATTATCATCGGTGTCTCCCTCCGGTGGAGTCGGTGAGATTATCATCGGTGTCTCCCTCCGGTGGAATCCGTGAGATTAGCATCGGTGTCTCCCTCTAATGGAGTCAGGGAGATTAGCATCAGTGTCTCCCTCTAGTAGAGTCGGTGAGATTAGCATTGGTGTCTCCCACTGGTGGAGTCGGCTAGATTAGCATCGGTGTCTCCCTCTGGTGGAGCCCATGAGATTCATTGTTATCTCCCTCCGGTGGAGTCGGTGAGATTATCATCGGTGTCTCCCTCCGGTGGAGTCGGTGAGATTATCATCGGTGTCTACCTCCGGTGGAGTCGGTGAGATTATCATCGGTGTCTCCCTCTGGTGGAGTCGGGGAGATTATCATCGGTGTTTCCCTCTAGTGGCGTCGGTGAGAATATCATCGGAGTCTCCCTCCGGTGGAGTCGGTGAGATTATCATTGGTGTCTCCCTCCTAGTGGCGTCCGTGAGAATATTATTGGTGTCTCCCTCTAGTGGCGTCCATGAGATTAGCATCAGTGTCTCCCTCTAGTGGAGTCGGTGAGATTATCATCGGTGTCTCCCTCTAGTGGCGTCCGTGAGATTATCATCGGTATCTCCATTTAGTGGTGTCTGTGAGATTATCATCGGTGTCTCCCTCCAGTGGAGTCAGTGAGATTAGCATCGGTGTCTCCCTCTAGTGGAGTCAGTGAGATTATCATCGGTGTCTACCTCCGGTGCAGTCGGTGAGATTATCATCGTGTCTACCTCCGGTGGAGTCGGTGAGATTATCATCGGTGTCTCCCTCTGGTGGAGGCGGTGAGGTTATCATCGGTGTCTCCCTCTAGTGGCGTCGGTGAGATTATCATCGGAGTCTCCCTCCGGTGGAGTCGGTGAGATTATCATCGGTGTCTCCCTCCTAGTGGCGTCCGTGAGAATATTATTGGTGTCTCCCTCTAGTGGCGTCCATGAGATTAGCATCGGTGTCTCCCTCTAGTGGAGTCCGTAAGATTAGCATCGGTGTCTCCCTCTAGTGGCGTCGGTGAGATTATCATCGGTGTCTCCCTCCTAGTGGCGTCCGTGAGATTATCATCGGTGTCTCCCTCTAGTGGCGTCGGTGAGATTATCATCGGTGTCTCCCTCTAGTGGCGTCGGTGAGATTATCATCGGTGTCTCCCTCTAGTGGCGTCCGTGAGATTAGCATCGAAGTCTCCCTCCGGTGGAGTCGGTGAGATTATCATCGGTGTCTCCCTCTAGTGGCGTCCGTGAGATTATCATCGGTGTCTCCCTCTAGTGACGTCGGTGAGATTAGCATCAAAGTCTCCCTCCGGTGGAGTCGGTGAGATTAACATCGGTGTCTCTCTCTAGTGGCGTCCGTGAGATTATAATCGGTGTCTCCCTCTAGTGGCGTCCGTGAGATTAGCATTGAAGTCTCCATCTAGTGGAGTCGGTGAGATTATCATCGGTGACTCCCTCCTAGTGGCGTCCCTGAGATTATTATTGGTGTCTCCCTCTAGTGGCGTCCATGAGATTAGCATCGGTGTCTCCCTCTAGTGGCGTCCGTGGGATTATCATCGGTGTCTCCCTCTAGTGCAGTCGGTGAGATTAGCATCGGTGTCTCCCTCTGGTGGAACCCATGAGATTCATTGGCGTCTCCCTCTAGTGGAGTCGGTGAGATTATCATCGGTGTCTACCTCCGGTGGAGTCCGTGAGATTATTATCGGTGTCTCCCTTTAGTGGAGTCAGTGAGATTAGCATCGGTGTCTCCCTCTAGTGGAGTCAGTGAGACTAGCATTGGTGTCTCCCTGTAGTGGAGTCCGTAAGATTAGCATCGGTGTCTCCCTCTAGTGCAGTGGTTCTCAACTCCAGTCCTCGGGATCCACCAACAGGCCAGATTTTAAGTATTACCTTGGGGAGTTGCAGACTAGAATCCTGCAATCACTGAGCAGCAAGTGATATCACCTGTGATGTATTTCAGCTATCTTGCAAACCTGGCCTGTTGGTGGGTCCTGAGGAATGGAGTTGAGAACCACTGCTCTAGTGGAGTCGGTGAGATTATCATCAGTGTCTCCCTCTAGTGGAGTCGGTGAGATTATCATCGGTGTCTCCCTCTAGCGGTGTCCGTGAGATAAGCATCGAAGTCTCCCTCTAGTGGCGTTGGTGAGATTATCATCGGTGTCTCCCTCTATTGGCGTCCATGAGATTATTATTGGTGCCTCCCTCTAGTGGCGTCCATGAGATTAGCATCGAAGTCTCCCTCTAGTGGAGTCGGTGAGATTATCATTGGTGTCTCCCTCTAGTGGAGTCGGTGAGATTATCATTGGTGTCTCCCTCTAGTGGAGTCGGTGAGATTAGCATTGGTGTCTCCCTCTGGTGGAGTCCATGAGATTAGCATCGGTGTCTCCCTCCGGTGGAGTCGGTGAGATTAACATCGGTGTCTCCCTCCGGTGGAGTCGGTGAGATTATCATTGATGTCTCCCTCCGGTGGAGTCGGTGAGATTATCATCGGTGTCTCCCTTTTTTCGGAGTAGGTGAGATTATCATCGGTGTCTCCCTCTAGTGGCATCCGTGGGATTATCATCGGTGTCTCCCTCTAGTGCAGTCAGTGAGATTAGCATCGGTGTCTCCCTCTAGTGGAGTCCGTGAGATTAGCATCGGTGTCTCCCTCCGGTGGAGTCGGTGAGATTAGCATCGGTGTCTCCCTCCGGTGGAGTCGGTGAGATTAGCATCGGTGTCTCCCTCCGGTGGAGTCGGTGAGATTAGCATCGGTGTCTCCCTCCGGTGGAGTCGGTGAGATTAGCATCGGTGTCTCCCTTCTAGTGGTGTCCGTGAGATCATCGGTGTCTCCCTTCTAGTGGCGTCCGTGAGATCATCGGTGTCTCCCTCTAGTGGAGTCGGTGAGATTATCATCGGTGTCTCCCTCCGGTGGAGTCGGTGAGATTATCATCGGTGTCTGCCTCCTAGTGGCGTCCATGAGATTATTATTGGTGTCTCCCTCTAGTGGCGTCCATGATATTAGCATCGGTGTCTCCCTCTAGTGGAGTCCGTAAGATTAGCATCGGTGTCTCCCTGTAGTGGAGTCCATGAGATTAGCATCGGTGTCTCCCTCTAGTGGCGTCCGAGAGATTAGCATTGAAGTCTCCCTCTGGTGGAGACGGTGAGATTAGCATCGGTGTCTACCTCCGGTGGAGTCGGTGAGATTATCATCGGTGTCTCCCTTCTAGTGGTGTCCGTGAGATCATCGGTGTCTCCCTCTAGTGGAGTCGGTGAGATTATCATCGGTGTCTCCCTCTAGTGGCGTCAGTGAGATTATCATCGGTGTCTCCCTCCGGTGGAGTCGGTGAGATTATCATCGGTGTCTCCCTCCTAGTGGCGTCCATGAGATTATTATTGGTGTCTCCCTCTAGTGGCGTCCATGAGATTAGCATCGGTGTCTCCCTCTAGTGGAGTCCGTAAGATTAGCATCGTTGTCTCCCTGTAGTGGAGTCGGTGAGATTATCATCGGTGTCTCCCTCTAGTGGCTTCCGTGAGATTAGCATTGAAGTCTCCCTCCGGTGGAGTCGGTGAGATTATCATCGGTGTCTCCCTCTAGTGGCGTCCGTGAGATTATCATCGGTGTCTCCCTCTAGTGACGTCAGTGAGATTATCATCGGTGTCTCCCTCCGGTGGAGTCGGTGAGATTATCATCGGTGTCTCCCTCCTAGTGGCGTCCATGAGATTATTATTGGTGTCTCCCTCTAGTGGCGTCCATGAGATTAGCATCGGTGTCTCCCTCCGGTGGAGTCGGTGAGATTAGCATCGGTGTCTCCCTCTAGTGGCGTCCGTGAGATTATCATCGGTGTCTCCCTCTAGTGACGTCGGTGAGATTAGTATCGGTGTCTCCCTCCGGTGGAGTCGGTGAGATTAGCATCGGTGTCTCCCTCCGGTGGAGTGGGTGAGATTAGCATCGGTGTCACCCCCGGTGGAGTCGGTGAGATTAGCATCGGTGTCTCCCTCCGGTGGAGTCGGTGAGATTATTATCGGTGTCTACCTCCGGTGGAGTGGGTGAGATTAGCATCGGTGTCTCCCTCCGGTGGAGTCGGTGAGATTATCATCGGTGTCTCCCTTCTAGTGGCGTCCGTGAGATCATCGGTGTCTCCCTCTAGTGGAGTCGGTGAGATTATCATCGGTGTCTCCCTCCGGTGGAGTTGGTGAGATTATCATCGGTGTCTGCCTCCTAGTGGCGTCCATGAGATTATTATTGGTGTCTCCCTCTAGTGGCGTCCATGAGATTAGCATCGGTGTCTCCCTCTAGTGGAGTCCGTAAGATTAGCATCAGTGTCTCCCTGTAGTGGAGTCGGTGAGATTATCATCGGTGTCTCCCTCTAGTGGCGTCCGTGAGATTATCATCGGTGTCTCCCTCTAGTGGCGTCCATGAGATTATCATCGGTGTCTCCCTCTAGTGACGTCGGTGAGATTATCATCGGTGTCTCCCTCTAGTGACGTCAGTGAGATTATCATCGGTGTCTCCCTCCGGTGGAGTCGGTGAGATTATCATCGGTGTCTCCCTCCTAGTGGCGTCCATGAGATTATTATTGGTGTCTCCCTCTAGTGGCGTCCATGAGATTAGCATCGGTGTCTCCCTCTAGTGGAGTCCGTAAGATTAGCATCGGTGTCTCCCTGTAGTGGAGTCCATGAGATTAGCATCGGTGTCTCCCTCTAGTGGCGTCCGTGAGATTAGCATTGAAGTCTCCCTCCGGTGGAGTCGGTGAGATTATCATCGGTGTCTCCCTCTAGTGGCGTCCGTGAGATTATCATCGGTGTCTCCCTCTAGTGACGTCGGTGAGATTAGCATCGGTGTCTCCCTCTTTTGGAGTCGGTGAGATTAGCATCGGTGTCTCCCTCCGGTGGAGTCGGTGAGATTAGCATCGGTGTCTCCCTCTAATGGAGTCGGTGAGATTAGCATCGGTGTCTCCCTCCGGTGGAGTCGGTGAGATTAGCATCGGTGTCTCCCTCCGGTGGAGTCGGTGAGATTATTATCGGTGTCTACCTCCGGTGGAGTCGGTGAGATTAGCATCGGTGTCTCCCTCCGGTGGAGTCGGTGAGATTAGCATCGGTGTCTCCCTCCGGTGGAGTCGGTGAGATTAGCATCGGTGTCTCCCTCCGGTGGAGTCGGTGAGATTAGCATCGGTGTCTCCCTCCGGTGGAGTCGGTGAGATTATTATCGGTGTCTCCCTCCGGTGGAGTCGGTGAGATTATCATCGGTGTCTCCCTTCTAGTGGCGTCCCTGAGATCATCGGTGTCTCCCTCTAGTGGAGTCGGTGAGATTATCATCTGTGTCTCCCTTTGGTGGAGTCGGTGAGATTATCATCGGTGTCTCCCTCCGGTGGAGTCGGTGAGATTATCATCGGTGTCTCCCTCCTAGTGGCGTCCATGAGATTATTATTGGTGTCTCCCTCTAGTGGCGTCCATGAGATTAGCATCGGTGTCTCCCTCTAGTGGGGTCCGTAAGATTAGCATCGGTGTCTCCCTCTAGTGGCGTCTGTGAGATTAGCCTCGGTGGCTTCTCAGGTGTATAGTTGTGCTGTTGATATTATTATTACTATCAGGATAAAAGTTAGGATTATATGAGGTGACACAGATGTAAGGCTTCTACACAGACATATGTGATTATCAGGTGACATTTCCACCTGCATGTTCTCTATACCTTCACCAAGGACAGGAAAGAACCCGATTTTCTGGTGCGTTTTCCCCACCTTTTGCTTTCTTCAGTATTTTGTATTTTTGTGAAAAATATTGAGTGACTTAAAGGGTTACTAAACTTTTGTTTTTTAAATAACAAACATGTTATACTTACCTCCTCTGAGTAGTTGGCTTTGCACAGAGTGGCCCCGATCCTCCTCTTCTGGGGTCCCTCAGCGGCACTGGTGGCTCCTCCTCTTCTCGAGTACCCCGTCTGAGAAGCGCTCTTCTTCAGGACATCTGTGCAGGCGCGCTCCTGAGTCCTGCTGCTGCATCTATTGATGCAGACAGCAGGACTCGGCCCCACCCCCCGCGTCATTGGATTTGATTGACAGCATTGGGAGCCAATGGCTTTCTGCTGTCAATCTATCCAATCAGGACACAAGACACCGGCTGGAGCTGGTGTGCTCATTCCCGTCTCGGGAATTACGGGGCTCAGGTAAGTAAAGGGGGGGCTGCTGTCTGACAGGAGGTTTTTTACCTTAATGCACAGAATGGAAACCTCGAGGCTTTACAACCACTTTAAATGTGAAAAGTTACTCTGCCCAAAACTGTTATGTCCGGATATTTGGGATGGCATGGACGTGTCCTTGAAAGGATCTCCAGAAAGGAACCCTCCGGCAGACTACATGTCCTCTGCAGCCATTTTGGGGGGGGGGGTGACCCAGCACACATTCCATGGCTCACCTCTAAACAGGCTGAGCAATATTGGTGGGTGGGCAGGAGCAGAGGCGGGACTAAGACAGGGAAGTCCACCCAGTGAACTTCTCAGCTAAAACTCTGAACCCGTTTTGGGTAGATGAACCCTCTGGAGATACACCTGGCATAGCACAGCATTGGGACATCTCTTGATGAAGACATTATTGCTCTACTAGGGCAGCTGAATTTATATTGACTTGTAGATTTCATTTCAATTTTGAGAAATCTCCACCCTACTACTGAGAATTCTTTGATTTCTATGGAAGAACCATAAATCCATTCATAGAAAAGCCCACGCTCTTATTTCTGTCTTTGTAATTACTACACAAGGAGATTGATGTACTGAAGGCAAAAAGACTGTTCACTTTGCAAAGTGCAGTTGTCCAGAGCTTAGTAAATGAGCAGAAGCTCTGCTGACCTCCATCATCCAATCATGTGCAAGCAAAAATGCTGTTTTCTTTTTAATTTTCCTTGCTCTTGATTGGGTATTCTTTGCAAAGCGAAGCCTTGCCTCATTTACTAAGCTCTGGAGCCACTGCACTTGTAGAGTGCTCAGTCTATTTGCCTTTAGTAAATCAACCTCAAGGAGTGTCTGCTGACCAATGAGAGGACCAGGTGGAGCATAGGGGGGGATTTACTAAAGACAAATAGACTGGTCACTTTGCAAGTGCAGTTGCTTCAGAGCTTAGTAAATGAGGTGAACTTCCCTATACTGAGAGATAAACAGGAAGAACTCCTACTGCATTGCCATTCAGTCTGTGAGCCAACTGTATAAATCGACTGGCATGGAATTCCATCTTTGTTTCTCTATCAGAGCTCTATCCAGAGGGGAAAAGCCCATCACCTCCACACCAACCCCGGAACATGGCGGATGAACGTCATGGACCTGCATAGCTTACTGGTATAGGGAACAATAACGTCACCAGGACATTCTACGGCACAGGATGGAGGGCACCACCTGAAGCTTAGTACATGATGGGTGGGGAAGCAGTAAAACATCCCAAAGCATAGAAATTAATGAAAAATTCTCGGTCATAATGGTCAATATTGTTAAAGATGCTAGTGTCACCCTACTGAACAAACCAGTGGATACCATCCCTAGACATAGACGTAATATACTATATATTCTTGGCAGCTCATATTGCCATTGCATCAGCTTGGAAAAGCCCTATTATAGACAAAGCTCTGATGAAACGTAAACTAACATGGATCACATTGAACGAAAAGATAGTGAGCGTTCTGCCCGATAAACAACATCTTTTCAAGAAAATATGGTCCCCTGGCTTACATACCTACAGGTTCCAGATTCATAAAACTGATCACATAGACAACTGAGGATTCCCGGACGGACTCACCCTTCTTCACCCTTCTCACCCTTCTCTCTCCCTTCTCGCCCTTCTCTCTCCCTTCTCACCCTTCTCTCTCCTTCTCTCTCCCTTCTCTCACCCTCTCCTTCTCTCTCCCTTCTCGCCCCTCTCTCTCCCTTCTCTCCCTCTCTCTCCCTTCTTTCCCTTCTCTCTCTCTCCCTTCTCTCTCACCCTTCTCTCTCCCTTTCTCTCACCCCTTCTCTCTCCCTTCTCTCTCACCCTTCTCTCTCCCCTTCTCTCCTCTCCCTTCTCTCTCCCTTCTCTCACCCCTCTCTCACCCTTCTCTCTCACCCTTCTCTCTCCCTTCTCTCTCCCTTCTCTCACCCTTCTCTCACCCTTCTGTCTC